>PVKV010040226.1:0-12415 GCA_004027835.1 Alouatta palliata
TATATATGTGTATATATGTGAACAATATACATTATATGTGTATATATATATACACAAATATATACTTATATAGTATTACACAAGTATATAAATATATATATACCTTTATAATTATATATAAATATGTAACTTATTTATATATTATATATTATAAAATATATTATAAAAGTATATAATATATAAACAATATATATAATATATAAGTATATAAAGTAAATATATATTATATATAAGTATGTATAACATGTAAATATATAATATGTCTAATATATTTATAATATGTAAACTATTATATACACTTATATAATATATATTTACAATATATATGCAATATATATTATATGCACTGATATATATTTACAGTATGTAAACAATATATATGATATACACTTATGTAATATATGTAAACAATACTCCCCCTTATCTTCTGTAAGCCCATTTTATACATCTCCTTTCTCCTCAAACCATCAGTACCTCCTCTCCAATACTCAGATTCAGCTTATGACTTTGCTTTCTATATGTCTAAGAAAATTGAAGAAATGCAGGCCAGGTGCAATGACTCATGCCTGTAATCCCAGCACTTTGGGAGGCTGAGGTGGGTGGATCACTTGAGGTCAGGAGTAGGAGACCAGCCTGACCAACATGGTGAAACCCTGCCTCTACTAAAAATACAAAAATTAGCCGATCCTGGTTGTGTGTGCTCATCATCCCAGCTACTCGGGAGGCTGAGGCAGGAGAATTGCTTGAACCCAGGAGATAGAGGTGGCAATGAGACAGGGTTGTACCAGTACACTCCAGCCAGGGTCACAAACATGAATCCGTCTGAAAAAAAAAAAAAAAAAAAAAAGAGTGAGAATGCCTTTAATCATCACCACTATTACCTACCCACCTGCCTAAATCTGTGTTCCTATGCTTTGCCTCATCTTCAGCGAATATGGATAAACTGCTGTGTACCTGCTCCCTGTGGGCCCTAGACTACATCTCCTTTCGCCCACTAAAGGATAATCCTTCAGCAGTTTTCTCCCCTTTTGCATTCTCAATTTTTACCATTCTTCTGGGTTATTCCCATAAATGTGCTGTAATTACCTTGCTCTTAAAAGAAGCAGCATCTTCTTCCCAGGTCTTCTTTTCAGCTACTCTCTCACTTTTTTTTTCCTACTGTGATAAAACTCTTGAGTTGTTAAGTGAAATAAGCCAGACACAGAAAGATACATGGCACATGTTCTCACTCGTATGTGGAAGCTGAAACAGTTGCTTTCATCAAAGTAGAGAGTAGAGTAATGGTTACTAGAGGCGGGGATGGATTGCCGAAGAGGGAATAGCCAGAGGCTGGTGAAGGGATACAGAAGTACAGCTAGATAGGAGAAAGTCCTAATGCTCTGTAGCACTATAGGGTGACTATAATTTACAACAACTTATTGTACATTTTCAAATAGCTAGAAGAGCGAATTTTGAATGTTTTCAACAAAAAAAGTTGTTCGAGCTGATGGATATGCTAATTACCCTGTTTTGATCATTTCACTGTGTATATATGTATTGAAATATCACATTTCATTCCATACATATGTTCAGTGATTAAGTGTTGATTAAAAGTATTATAATAGCAATAAAAAACCATTGGAAAGAGTTACCTATAATAATTTCCCCAAATTCCTCTCCTCACATTTAATCTACTCTAAGTAGGCTCTTTCGGCTGCTCTTGACAGTCACTAGTAACCCTCACATCACTGCTATATGCAATGGCTGGTTAGTTTCTTAGTTGATGTCTTGGCTACGTTTGACATGATATAGTTTATCACTATTTCCCTTCTCCCTTCCCTCTTCCCTTCCCTTTCGGTCTCTATCTGTCTTTATTTCTTTCCTTTTTTTGAACAGGGTGTCACTCTGTTATCCAGGCTGAAGTGCAGTGGTGTGATCATTGCTCCCTGCAGCCTTGAACTCCTGAGCTTGGAGGATCCTCCCACTTCATCCTCCCTAGTAGCTGAGACTACAGGCATGCTCCACCATGCCTGGCTAATTAATTTTTTTTTTTTTTTTTAGGGACAGGGTCTTACTGTGTTGCCCAGGCTGGTCTCAAATTCCTGGCCTTAAGTGATTCTCCTTCCTTGGCCTCCCAGTGTGCTAGGGTTACAGGCATGAGCCACTTTGCCCAGCTGAATTCCTTTCTTAATTTAGTTTCTAGGACCCCAAACTCTCCTGGCTTTCATCTACTTGCCCAACCTCTCCACCACTTCTGCTTTTTGTATTTCTGGCCTTTAAACACTGAAGTAACTCATGAATTCGGTTTCTGCCTCCTCTCACTGCCTTGGTGCTCTTAATCCTATACGTGGCTTTCAATTCTGTTGGCATCCACTGTCCTGTGTAAATCTTGTGTATCCTCTTTTTCTGTGTACCATTTTGATCCTCACTGTCTTTTGTTCCAGCTCTGTGCCTATTTGTTTGTTTTTGCCTGCTGTCTATTTCTGTCACCTGGGAACCTTTCTGCTTATGCTACACAGCCACACTTGTGCAACCCAGCAGGAAAGTTAACACTAACAGAAGGTGAGACCCAGTGGATAAATTCCTTCCTCTTTCTCACATTTTGTCTCTCTCATTACAGGCAATTTCACCATTCCATACCCTGGTGCTTAGTGTTCTGTACTCCTTCACAATTATTCTAAGAATGGGAGTGAGCAAAGAAGGCCATTCCCATGCTCCTGTAAAATACTCCAAATATAGCTTTAAATAAAATATTATATATAATATTATTAGATTCCAGAATTGTCAACAGCAATCATATTCTTCTTGTTAGGTGCTCTCTCTAAATACATTTTGTGTCACATTCAACGAACTGTATACTTCTGTATTGTTTCATGAGCAACTTCTCTATATTTCTATAACATATCCACACATAATAGATGATGGCATTTTTTTTTTTCCAAATTCCACTTTCTTCTTGTTAAACTCTTACAGATACAGTATCTTTAATATGGGTGCAATTCCAACTTCTTACTGGTGATTTTATCTTATCTTTATTTATCAAATCTTTCTGTTATTTCTCCCAGTTCTGCTTGCTTTTGTGAATTATCTGCCTTAAATTTGCCCTTCAATGGCTAGCAAGTGTCTCTGACCCATGCTTTGTCACCTCCACCTCATGATACACATCATATATTCTCTGACTTCAAATTTTATTCAACTGTAACTCTAAGAACTCAAACAGATCTGGGCCTTTAATGATTGAAGCAAAAGTAGCTCAGGGGAAAACAGAATGGTAAATAGACTGAGAAAGACAAGAGATGTCTGTCTTTATCACTAAAGGGCAAAATAAAAATAATCATTTCTTATTTACTTTAACATCTTCCTGTTCTCCTTCAAGCTTTTGAAACTCAATTCTATGAAGTTTTGCCGTAACAATAAGCAGCTTGTCCTGCCCTCCCTTCCCCTCACTCCTGCTTCTTCACTTCTGCCAGAGGATGAAGGTTGAAGGGCAAGTACAAAAGCAAATGTCAAGGCATTGCACATCGCCAAGATTTAATCACAGCATTTGGCATATTCCATGTCTGATTTATTTGTCTAGCTTCTGTCTTTAAGCCTACCATGGCAGGTCCTCCATATGTCATGTGGAGGGATAAGATTCTTAGCCATTTGTTAGATAACAAAAGTTGCATAATTTCACTTTTTTTTTTCTAAACATACCTATGTGGAAGCACATTTATTTCATTTATTCATTAATCATCACATATTTCTTGAACTAATCACCTTAACATTAGAGTGTCACTCTTGTGATCTTGCCAAGTTGTTCAGACCTTACAACTTTTATGTTTTCTTTTTTTTCCTTTCACTGCGTAATCGTTATTTTTTGGTGCTACTTTTCTCTAGATGCCTTTGTCAAAAACGAACTCTCCAAACATTACCAACAACACCTAATTATAAGACAAAGCTGATTGTATGCTTATGGAAAGGGAGAATGCCAACTCACGAAGCTTTGGCAGTAAGTCACAGGATGAAAGATAAGGTCAGATATATCAAGAATTAGACATTTGAGTTAAGGCAAGTCTATCAGTGCAAAGACTTTAGTAGAATTAGAACTGATATAACAGTTCAGAATTAATACAAACAGCCAGATTAGGACTTTGAGGCAAAAAATCAAAGTATTTTAGAGTGCAAACCCAAGGACCGTCCTGGAAGAGTAAGGAAATGCTAATGAAGATGTAACATCTGGGTTTGGTTTCAATATCTAGGCTGAATATTGAAATTGAAATCTTGGTCTTTCCTTCTACTTTATGCACATACTTGAAGAACTAAAATGTCTAACAATGTGTCTAAAAATGTGCAATTTTTGGTATCCTTATCATGAAAATGGAGATCATAATTTTCTATTCACTGATGGGTATTTCCTAGTATGGAGTTTCAAAACACTGGTCTCGTTGATAGATTTGTGTGTGTGTGTGTTGTCAAGATATCCCCGCTGTGTGGAACAATTTTACCTTTTAGCCTGTTGCCATTTTTACAATGCCATTTATGGCTGCCATCCAAAAGTTAGCATAATCAATCCCCTTGAATTAGTGTCCCAGTCTTCATTTGTTAATTTTTATTTTACTTTAAGTTCTGGGATACTTGTACAGAATGTGAAGGTTTGTTATGTAGGTATACATGTGCCATGGTGGTTTGCTGCATGTATCAACCTGTCATCTAGGTTTTAAGTCCTGCATGCATTAGCTGTTGGTCCAAATGCTCTCCCTCCTGTTACCCCCCACTTCCCAACAGGCTCTGGTGTGTGATGTTCCCCTCCCTGTGTCGATGTGTTCATATTGTTCAATTCCCACTTAGCATGAGAACGTGTGGTGTTTGGTTTTCTGTTCCCAAAGGATTATAAATCATTCTACTATAAAGACATGGACACATATGTTTATTGCAGCACTATTTACAATAGCAAAGACTTGGAACTAACCCAAATGCCCATCAATGATAGACTGGACAAAGAAAATGTGGCACATATACACCATGGAATACTATGCAGACATAAAAAAGAATGAGTCGATGTCCTTTGCCAGGGACATGGATGAAGCTGAAAGCCATCATTCTCAGCAAAGTAACCCAGTTTGCATTTTTATGCTTTGGGGAATTTTCACACCAGTTAAGTGAATAGTCCATTTCTTGTTCTATAGGCATTAAAAAATACATTCTAACATGTGCAAGGGTGAGAGGTACTTCCATGTAACTTACACCTAATGATCCTATTTCTGCTCCTTGGAAGAACAACAGACTACAAGGCTCAGCCTTCCTTTAAAACTGTGAAATTTTTCTTAATTCATCTCCTCTTCTGCTAAATTCTTTCGTTTATCTTAGAACAAACATTTAGGTCACTTTGCCCTCTTGATTGTTCTCTTGTTCGCTCTTTGAAATGCTTCATAATGTCAGTGTTTCTCCCCAAGCAGAATAATCAGACTGAACGCTATTCTCAAAGTATTCTTGGTCACTCTCCATGGGGAGCAAAACTGCAGCTTCCTTGGTCCTGGACACTATTTGGGTAACAAAAGATTGATTTACGGGCCAGGGCTAGTGGCTCACGTCTGCAATTTCAGCCCTTTGGGAGGCAGAGGTGGGCGGATCAGTTGAGGCCAGGAGTTTGAGAACAGCCTGGCCAATATGGTGAAACACCATTTCTACAAAAAATACAAGAATTAGCTGGGCATGGTGGTGTGTGTGCCACTCAGCCACTTGGGAGGCTGAGACAGGAGAATTGCTTGAACCTGTGACGTGTAGATTGCAGTGAACCGAGATTGTGCCCCAGCACTCCAGCCTGTGACAGAATGAGACTCTGTCTCAAAAAAATAAATAAATAAATAGATTGATTTGCTTTTTCCTAGATGCCATATCCCACATGAAATCATATGGTGTTAATAACAAAAAAGACCAAGGAGTTTTGCCCAAGTGTTTCTGTGAGGCCACATGTGTTTCATATGTGATGATACAGCCTAGGGGTTAAAGACATAGTCTTAGGATTGTTGAGATTTGGACTTTGGCTCCGTTCACTACCAGCTGTGCAAATCTAGACAACTAGTGAAGTCTTTGACCTTAGTTTTTGAAATTTGAAAATAAAATAAAAAGTCTACCTATTTCTTTGAATACTGTGAGGATTTATGCATTGGTAAGTCCCAAGACCAGTGCCTGACATAGAACTTGAAACAGTTAAAAGTATTAGCATTTATTATATATTAGGTAGCTCTATTTTTCAAAATGAAAATAGCCTTTTATTATAAAAATGATAAATGTAAGTTACTTTAAACATCAATCTATAATGAAAAGAATAAAGAAAAAGTAAAATTTTATTCCCCAGAGATTACCACTCTCAGAATTGTACTCATGTTTCAGATGTTTCTGCATATCTACACATATACATTTACAAAATGTTATAAAAGTAAATACTACACATGATGTCTTGAATACTATTTATTTTATGAATACCTTTCATGTCATTTTTTACTCATCTATCATAGAGGTCAGTAACTTTTTTCAAACAACATGGATAGCAAGTACGTTAATTAGTCTTGCGAGCCACATGCAGCCGATATTGTATATAGCCCTTTAGTTTTGTTGTTGTTCCTGTTTGTTTTACGGTATTTTAAATATTTAGAAACTATTTCTTAGCTTGCATGCTATAGAAAAACAGGCCATAGGCCAAATTTGGCCTGCAGCCCATAGCATGGCAATCCCCGATCTATATTATGATTTTTCAATAACTAAGTTGGATACATGTATCATATTCATAAACTTTTCATCTATTTACATTTTCCCTATTTTAAGAAACTCTGGGATAAAATTTTTAGATGATTTAGAACAATTTTGCTCTCTCCTTACAGAAAATTTTAGAAGTGAAATTGTTGGATTAAAGCAAGAGACTGATGCTGTCATCTAAGTTACTATTTGTTATCCATAGCTTCTAGTTATTGGAGAATGTCCTCAGAAGTTCTGCATCTAATCTTTTGGTGAGGATGGCAGAACAGTGTCCACTTTTTCTTTGACAGCATGTATTCCAGAATTGTTAGAAACTTTTTTTCCCAACATGCTTATTTATTTATTTATTATACTTTAAGTTCTGGGGTACATGTGCAGATCGTACAGGTTTGTTATATGGCTATACATATGCTATGGTGGTTTGCTGTATCCATCCCCCCTATCATCTACATTAGGTATCTATCATCTACATTAGGTATTTCTCCTAATGCTATCCTTCCCCTATGCCCCAACCCCCTGTTATCTATCTCTCCCCTATCCCCCCAACCCCCACAGGCCCTTGTGTGTGATGTTCCCCTCTCTGTGTCCATGTGTTTTCATTGTTCAACACCCACTTATGAGTGAGAACATGTGGTGTTTGGTTTTCTGTTCTTATGTCAGTTTGCTGAGAATGATGGTTTCCAGCTTTATTCATGTCCTTGCAAATTTTTTAAACTAACACTGAATCCTAAATAACTGTAGTCACACCAAACATACATTTAAAAATCTAAATCCGAATAATGTCAGAGATCATCAAAAGATGAGCTGAGATCAGTCTTAAATTTATTAATGTATGAAAACATTTTCTTTTTTAATGACTCACACACATTCTTTGAACTATTGTGAAATATTTTCCTGGTCTGCAGTTCGTGGATTCCCCATTGTTTATTTGTTGGGAGTACTTCTTCTTTGGGTCTACCCTGTCATGCACTGGGGGTACACTGATGAAGAAGATCCTCGATTCCAGTGGGGAGCAGCCAAGCAGGCCATTATAATGCATTCTGATGATTAGCATGAGATTCATACATGCCAAGACTTTATTTGCAGGGCAGACATATTCAAGCCCTTATCGGCTTCAAGATTCTGTAAAGATGCCTAGCTGAAATCTTTTTCTTAGCTTATCTTAACGCCCTGGAAGGTCTGAACTGATTTAGAAGCACTAATTATGACACTGCCATCTACCCGATTGAGGCAGAGCTAACTTTATGGATAAATGCAAGTCTTAGACTTGTAGGGATTGAACAGAAAACTGACAATGTAGATGGATCCATTTCAATTAAACAAGCTCCCAGCAATAGTGGTTCTGAATTCTGAGACCAGAGTATGAATTTTCTGTTTAACAGTTAAAACAAATGGGAAGTATAAAGAAAATTGGCATATTTTGACATTGAGAGAAGTTTTCAAAAGTGGTATTTCAAGAACATTGTGAAAACATCATTACCTTAAGAAACTCTACGATTCTGTTCATTTGGTTTGGTGAATTTCTGGTTTCAAGGGCTGGCTGCATTTTATGTACAGAGTAACATGTCACTTGGTGGAGATACATCTTTCAGAAGTTTTTGAAAATACTGCTCTAGGTGTGCTGTTATCACTCCGTATCAAAGAGACTAAATGAGTTCTGGTCTTAAACAGATGGGTATTGTAGGAGCTGTGATGGGATGAAATCAGACTTTCTTCCTGTGATCTATTTCAGCCTTTGAGACTGTATTTCATCACTTGAAAATAAGTCTGATGCCATCTAAGTGTCTCCCCTGAGCCAGAGCCACATTCTTACTACTAATTCTGACTTGCCTTGTTACTATGTGAGATTAGATTTTATACTGTGCTATCTTGTAATGTAAAATTTAAAACATTTTCTTTATATTTTAATTGCAACTGTATTTGTTAAAATTTGATAAAATAAAAAATCATACACATTACATGAAAACTATCTGCAAGCCTACAATTTGGGGGAAATTTTGGGAGATAGTAATGAGAGCATCTTCTCCTCCTGGAATTGCCCCTGCAGAGGTGACAGGTTTTTATAATGTTGTTTATTTTTTTCTAAATACAATATTATCTATATCTTCAACAGAGTTTCAGATAATTTTTTAGTATAGGTTATACTAAAGTGCATATTTTATAGAATTAACTCATATGCAGTTCTTTAAAGTTTACTGTTATTTCCACGAGGCAGGGGCAAGATTGTAATTAGGTTTGTATGCCCAGCACCCCCTGAATGCCTAATAAATTTTTAATAGCATTTAATCACTATTATTTGAAACAATGGCACTGTATTAAAGCTGCATATGTGATTTAACTATAAAAATGAAACAACTGCAAGAAGACCAGAGTGAGATTCTTTTCAATTATTTAGAATGACTTTGCAATATTTTGTATACTTACATGAATTTCACTTTAAGTAGGATTCTTTTTCTAAACAGGACATCAATCATTGCCAGGGTTAAAGCTTTCCTAAACTGCCAGCTTCCTTTGGTATAGAGCTTTACCTGGGAATATCTGTCATACTGAATCAGAGAATGTTCTTTCGCTGTGTACCATTCATACTTTGATACAGAATTAAAGAAGTGAGGTAAACTCAGATAAAGTAATCTTGTATTTGGCTACTTTCTCCTGTTTCCCAACCTTGTCATATCCCAGCAGTTTTGCAGGTGTGTTGTCTCACTTAGATTGTGGGGACCATGGAGTGTCTTTCATTTAATCTTCCTTGCTGTTTTGGCCTGAGATTCTGGTGCTTACACTTGAACTTCATGTGTGCAAATTTCTCCTCTTCTATGGGTTGGTGAGAACTGGCTGATTGCTCAGCCTCAATTGTGTGATCCCCACCCTGACCCTGTTCACAATGAGAACAACTACTACATAGACTGCACCCTAAATGAAGAAGACCCTATTTCTTCCTTTTTGCATTTGTTATATTTCTTAGTTTCTCTACAACCTTATTCTATTAAAGAAGCACTTTTAAATTCCAACAGATATTTTATTTCCAATAATGAGACTAGGATTTCCTATGACTTTCCAATAATACCGTAAGGCTGCTGTCAGCATCGTCGTTATAACTTACTGAAAATGTATCTTACACAAAACATTCTTTTAAGTAGTGTTATATTAAAAATCATGAGGTAATTGCTGGTTTGATGATAATTTTTAGAAAATATGTCTTTGCACTCCAGCCTGGGTAACAAGAGCGAAACTCTGTCTCAAAAAAAAAAAAAAAGGAAAAAAAAGAAAATATGTCTCTAAATTTAATTATAGAATAAAGCTTTCTTAAAACACATTGAATGAAGAGTAGGTGTTTGAAAAGATCTGTGCTAAAATTTACCTTTCCCTTTTTAAGTTGAAAATTAATATTTTGTTTCTTAAATTCAAAATAAACATTAAATATAAAATTTAAAAACTGTATGTATTAGTTCAGACATTTTTGGTTGACAGGAAGAGACACTCAATCAGGTCACAACATCAGCTTGTGTAAGTGAAGAATCTCAGGTGTAAATTTAGCTTTCAGTATAGCTGTATTTAGAGGCTTATGCAGGGTCAATAGGAATTTATTCATCTTCTTCTCTTGGCTCAGTGAACATCTGTGTTTGCCTCACTCTCAGAGAGAGTCTTCACAAATGGTGCCAAAGAGGGCCACTGGAGGACTGGAGGATCTGGCCACATTGTCTTAGTTTAGAGCCAGGTCATCAGGGGAGAGCACCTCTTTTATGACAGTTTCTGACACCTGGGGACTGTTCCTCCTTGGCCTGCCTTGGGTCATGTGCTTATCTCTGAGCCAATCACTGTGGCCAAGAAGATGCATAGATCCGACTGCTCTTGACTAAGACTTGTGCTAACACCTCCAACTCCTGTGAAATCACATAGGGCCTAAAACTAGTTTGAGTGGTTTCTCAAAAACATCATTGTGTTATTGTCAAAAGGAGAAATGTGTGCTGGAGAGGCACACAAAGAAATAAAAATCCACACTGAGAATTAGAGGCAATCATTTTTATAATATAATATTTATTCATTTGTGTGTACATCCAATGAATATTTATTGGGCACCAATATGTGGTGAATAATATATACTTAGCAGTGGAGATAAAAAGATAAAACATAATATAAAGCCCTTGTAATTTCCTCACAGCACTATTGACAATAGCAAAGACAGGGAGTCAACCCATGTGCTCATCAAGAGCAGATTGGTTAAAGAAAATGTACGTATACGTAATGGAATAGAATGGAGCCATTAAAATGAAGGTAATCATGTCTTTTGCAACAACATGGATGCAGCTGGAGGCCATTATCCATAAGCAAATTAAGACAGAAACAGAAAATCGAATACTGCATGTTCTTACTTATTAGTGGGAGCTAAACACTGGGTATTCATGGACATAAAGATGGCAACAGTAGACACTGGGAATGACATAGGAGGGAGGGAGGGAGGGGGCAGGGTTGAAAAACTATTAAGTATTATGCTCATTACCTGGGTGATAAAATCATTCATACCCCAAACCTCAGTGTCATGCAACACACCCGTATACCAAATCTGCCCATGCACTCCCAAGGCTAAAATAAAAATGGAAATTACAAAAAATGCAATAAATAAAGCTCTGAAGAGGTCACAGTTTTGAAGCAGGGACTGGACATTAAAGCCAACCATCAAGATACAGTCTATAGCAGAGAGGTAAGGTGGCTGCTATAGAAACAAACAAACAGACAAACAAACTGAGAGCGGAAGTTGGGAATGGTTTTCTGGGGATGTCATGATAGTTGAGTCTGGAGGGGTGAGAGTGAGTTATTCAAGCAGATAACTTAGAAGAAGACATAGGAGACCATGCAAGCAGCATCCGCAATGTTAAAATGCTTCGATTAGTGAGTCCTGGGCAGTTTCATAGTAATTATTGTGATAGTGGCCCAGTGCAATTTCCTTTTGCTTTATGTCAATGATAACTTAGTGCTAATTCAATATTCAAATTATTTAAGGCTATTTCTGAAGATATTTGGCCTGTTTTTTTTTTTAAGGTGTTTAGCTTCATAAGCTGCTCAAATTATTTTCTTTCCAGTGATCTAAATAAGTAAATGGATGAGGAAGGGATAAGTTGAAAGGTGAAGTTGGACACAAAAATAAGGGCTGTTTGACCCCGTCTGCCTTGATGATAGGCTCTGCTCTCACAAAGGCCATGCTTTTGACTAGTGAAGGACTTGTGTCTTGAGACAGTTCAACAGAGGACCACAGAGGAGCCCTCACACCAGCTCCCCACCTGTATGGGATAGCCAGTGACAGAGCTCACAGGGCTGGCATGCCAAGTGAGGCACTGATTTATTCATATTCTTGCTCTGGTTCATCACATATTGGTGCCCAGTGAAAGAAGAACTGGGCCATTCCATTGTAAAAATTTGGGTTAATCAATACAGGGAGGGAGTGAATTAAAAAATCTAGGGAGGCTGGCCGGGCACGGTGGCTCACGCCTGTAATCCCAGCACTTTGGGAGGCCGAGGCGGGTGGATCACGAGGTCAAGAGATCGAGACCATCCTGGTCAACATGGTGAAACCCCGTCTCTACTAAAAATACAAAAATTAGCTGGGCATGGTGGCACGTGCCTGTGGTCCCAGCTACTAGGGAGGCTGAGGCAGGAGAATTGCTTGAACCCAGGAGGCGGAGGTTGCGGTGAGCCGAGATCG
>PVKV010040227.1:0-12416 GCA_004027835.1 Alouatta palliata
TAAAACAAAAACGGAGCTTCCTAACAGAATGCTTGCCAATGTGTGCATTCAACTTACAAAATGAAGCTGATTTTCGTTGGGGAGTTGGAAACATTTCTTCTAGGGACGGCGTTTGGGCTTCCCAGAATGAATGGGAGCATATGCGGTATAGAGAAACATCTCGCTCTAAAACCAAAACGGAGCTACCTAACTGAATGCTGGTCAATGTTTGCATTCAACTTGCAGAGGGGAAGCTATGTTTCGTTTCGGGAGTTAATAACACATTTCTTCCAGGAACTGCTTTTGGGCATCCCAGAGTGAATGTGAGCATATTGTGTAAAGAGAAAGCCCTCGCTCGGAAACCAAAATGGGGATACCTAACTGAATGCTTGTCAATGTGTGCATTCAACTTACAGAGTTGAAGCTGTGTTTCGTTTGGGTAGTTAGAAACACATTTCTTCTAGGAACTGCGTTTGGGTTTCCCAGAGTGAATGGGAGCATATGCTGTAAAGAGAAACATCTCGCTCTAAAACCAATACGGAGCTACATAACTGAATGCTTGTCAATATGTGCATTAAACTTACGGATTTGAAGCTGTGTTTCGTTTGGGGAGTTAGAAACACATTTCTTCTAGGAACTGCGTTTGGGCATCTCAGAGTGAATGGGAGCATATGATGTAAAGACAAACATCTCACTCTGAAACCAAAACGGAGCTTTCTACCTAAATGCTTCTCAATGTGTGCATTCAACTTACAGAGTTGAAGCTGTGTTTCGTTTGGGGAATTATAAACACATTTCTTCTAGGAACTGCGTTTGGGCATCTCAGAGTGAATGGGAGCATATGATGTAAACACAAACATCTCACTCTAAAACCAAAATGGAGCTTCCTACCTAAATCCTTGTCAATGTGTGCATTCAACCTACAGAGTTGAAGCTGTGTTTCCTGCAGCGAGTAAGAAACACATTTCTTCTAGGAACTGCGTTTGGGCTTCCCAGATTGAATGGGAACATATGCTGTAAAGAAAAACATTTCGCTCTGAAACCAAAACGGAGATACCTAACTGAATGCTTGTCAATGTGCGCCTTCAACTTACAGAGTTGAAGCTGCGTTTCATTTGGGGAGTTGGAAACACATTTCTTCTAGGGACTGTGATTGGGCTTTCCAGAGCGAATGGTAGCATATGCTGTAAAGAGAAACATCTCATTCTAAAATCAAAATGGAGCTACCTAACTGTAAGCTTGTCAATGTGAGCATTCAACTTACAGAGTTGAAGCTGTTTTTCGTTTGGGGAGTTACTAACACATTTCTTCCAGGAACTGCGTTTGGGCATCCCAGAGTGAAAGGGAGCGTATTCTGTATAGAGAAACCTCTCGCTCTGAAACCAAAATGGGGATACCTAACTGAATGCTTGTCAATGCGTGCATTCAACTTACGGAGTTGAAGCTGTGTTTCGTTTGGGGAGTTAGAAACACATTTCTTCTAGGGACTGCGTTTGGGTGTCCCAGAGTGAATGGGAGCATATGCTGTAAAGAGAAACATCTCGTTCTAAAACCAAAACGGAGCTACCTAACTGAATGGTTGTCAATGTGTGCATTCAACTTACGGAGTTGAAGCTGTGTTTCGTTTGGGGAGTTAGAAAAAAGCATTCAGTCAAGCTGCTCCGTTTTGCTTTAAAGGGAGATATTTCCCTTTACAGCATATGCTCCCATTCACTCTGGGAAGTCCAAATGAAGTTCCTAGAAGAAATGTGTTTCTAACTCCCCAAACGAAACACAGCTTCCCATTAACCCATGAGTTAATAACACATTATTAACACATGAGTCTTCTCAATGTCTGCATTCAACATACAGAGTTGAAGCTGTGTTCCGTTCAACGAGTTAGAAACACATTTCTTCTAGGACTTGCGTTAGGGCTTCCCAGAGTGAATGATACCATATGCAGTAAAAAGAAACATCTCCCTCTATAACCAAAACGGACCTACCTAACTGAATGATTGTCAATTGTGCATAGAAGTTACAGAGTTGAAGCTGTGTTTCATTTGGGGACTTAGAAACACATTTCTTCTAGGGACTGTGTTTGGGCTTCCGAGAGTGAATTTGAGCATATGCTGTAAAGACAAACATCTCGATCTAAAACCAAAACGGAGCTACCTAACTGAATGGTTGTCAATGTGTGCATTCAACTTACGGAGTTGAAGCTGTGTTTCGTTCGGGGAGTTGGAAACACATTTCTTCTAAGAACTGCGTTTGGGCTTCAAAGAATGAATGGTAGCATATGCTGTAAAGAGAAACACCTCGCTCCAAAACCAAAACCTAGCTACCTAATTGAATGCCTGTCAATGTGTGCATTCAACTTACAGAGTTGAAGCTGTGTTTCGTTTGGGGACTTTGAAACACACTTCTTCTAGGAACTGCTTTTGGGCTTCCCGCAGTGAAAGGAAGCATATGCTGTAAAGAGAAACATCTCAATCTAGAAGCAAAATGGAGCTACCTAACCGAATGCTTGTCAATGTGTGCATTCGACTTACAGAGTTGAAGCTGCTTTTCGTTTGCTGAGTTAGAAACACATTTCTTCTAGGAACTCCGTTTGGGATTCCCAGAGTGAATGGAGAATATGCTGTAAAGAGAAACATATCGTTCTAAAACCAAAACGGATCTACATAACTGAATACTTGTAAATGTGTGCACTGAAGCTAAAGAGTTGAAGCTGTGTTTCGTTTGGGGAGTTAGAAACACATTTCTTCCGGGAACTGCGTTTGGGCTTCCATGAGTGAATGGGAGCGTATGCTGTAAAGAGAAACATCTCGCTCTAAAACAAAAATGGAGCTACATAACTGAATGCTTGTCAATGTGTGCATTCAACTTACAGAGAAGAAGCTGTGTTTCGTTTGAGGAGTTAGAAACACATTTCTTCTAGGAACTATGGTTGGGCTTCCCAGAGTGAATGGGAGCATATGCTGTAAAGAGAAACATCTCTCTCTAAAACCAAAAGGGAACTACCTACCTGAATGCTTCTCAATGTGTGCATTCAACTTACAGAGTTGAAGCTGTGTTTCGTTCAGCGAGTTAGAAACACATTTCTTCTAGGAACTGCGTTTGGGTTTCCCAGAATGAATGGGAGCAAATGCTGTAAAGAGAAACATCTCGCTCTAAAGCCAAAATGGAGCTACCTAACTGAATGCTTGTCAATGTCTGCATTCATCTTACAGAGTTGAAGCTGTGTTTCATTTCGGGAGTTAGAAACACGTTTCTTCTAGGAACTGCGTTTGGCCTTCTATGAATGAATGGGAGCATATGCTGTAAAGAGAAACCTCTGGCTCTAAAACGAAAATGGAACTACATAACTGAATGCTTGTCAATGTGGGCTTTTAACATACAGAGTTGAAGCTGAGTTTTGTTTGCAGAGTTAGAAACACATTGCTTCTAGGAACTGCGTTTCGGCTTCCCGAAGTCAATGGGTACATACTCTGTAAAGAGAAACATCTCACTCTGAAACCAAAACGGAGCTAACTAACTGAATGCTTGTCGATGTGTGCATTTACCTTAGAGAGTTGAAGCTGTGTTTCACTTCGGGAGGTACAAACACATTTCTTCCAGGAACAGCGTTTGGGCTTCCAGAGTTAATGGGAGCATAGTCTGTAAAGAGAAACATCTCGCTCTAAAACCAAAACGGAGCTACCTAACTGCATGCTTGTCAATGTGTGCATTCGACTTACAGATATGAAGCTGTGTTTCGTTCAGCGAGTTAGAAAAACGGTTTTTATAAGAACTGCGTTTCGGCTTACCAGAGTGAATCGGAGCATATGTTGTAAAGAGAAACATCTTGCTCTAAAACCAAAACGGAGCTACCTAACTGAATGCTTGTCAGTGAGTGCATTCAACTTATGGAGCCGAAGCTGCGTTTCATTTGGAGATTTAGAAACACATTTCTTCTAGGTACTGCGTTTTGGCTTCCTAGAGTGAATGGGAGCATATGCTGTAAAGAGAAACATCTCGCTCTAAAACCAACACGGCACAACCTAACACAATGCTTGTCAATGTGTGCATTCAACTTACAGAGCTGAAGCTGTGTTTCTTTCAGCCAGTTAGAAACATATTTCTTCTAGGATCTGTGTTTGGGATTCCCAGAATTAATGGGAGTATATGCTGTAAAGAGAAATATCTCGATTTAAAACCAAAACGGAATTGTCTAACTGAATGCTTGTGAATGTGTGCATTCAACTTACAGAGTTGAAGCTGTGATTCGTTTGCGGAGTTAGAAACACATTTCTTCTAAGAACTGCGTTTGGGCTTCTATGAATGAATGGGAGCAAATGCTGTAAAGAGAAACATCTCCCTCTAAAACCAAAAGGGAGCTACCTAACTGAGTGCTTGTTAATGTGTGCATGGAGCTTACCGAGTTGAAGCTGTGTTTCGTTTGGGGAGTTAGAAATACGTTACTTCTAGGAACTGCGTTTGGGCTTAACACAGTGAATGGGAGCATATGCTGTAAAGAGAAACATGTAGCTTTAAAAGCAAAACGGAGCTGCCTTACTGAATGCATGTCAATGTGTGCATTCAACTTATGGAGCCGAACCTGCGTTTCGTTTGGGGAGTTAGAAACACATTTCTCCTAGGAACTCCGTTTGGGCTTCCCAGAGGGAATGGGAGCATATGCAGTAAACAGAAACATCTCGCTCTATAACCAAAACGGAGCTACCTAACTGAATGCTTGTCAATGTGTGCATTGAACTTACAGAGTTGAAGCTGTGTTTCAATCAGCGAGTTAGAAAAACATTTCTTCTAGGAACTGTGTTTGGGTTTCCCAGAGTGAATGGGAGCAAATGCTGTAAAGAGAAACATCACGCTCTAAAGCCAAAATGGAGGTACCTAACTGAATGCTTGTCAATGTCTGCATTCATCTTACAGAGTTGAAGCTGTGTTTCGTTTGCGGAATTAGAAACACGTTTCTTCTAAGAAGTGCGTTTGGGCTTCTATGAATGAATGGGAGCAAATGCTGTAAAGATCAACATCTCGCTCTGAAACCAAAACGGAGCTACCTAACTGAATGCTTGTCAATGTGTGCATTCAACTTACAGTATTGAAGCTGTGTTTCGTTCAGCGAGTTACAAACACATTTCTTCTATTATCTGTGTTTGGGCTTCCCAGAGTGAATGGGAACATATGCTGTAAAGAGAAACCTCTGGCTCTAAAACGAAAACGGAACTACATAACTGAATGCTTTTCAATGTGGGCATTCAACTTACAGAGTTGAAGCTGTGTTTCGATTGGAGAGTTAGAAACACATTTCTTCTAGGAACTGCGTTTGGGCTTCCCAGAGTGAATGGGAGCATGTCCTGTAAAGAGAAACATCTCACTCTAAAACCAAAACGGAGCTCCCTATCTGAATGCTTCTCAATGTGTGCATTCAACTTACAGAGTTGAGGCTGTGTTTCGTTTGGGGAGTTAGAAACACATCTCTTCTAGGACCTCCGTTTGGGCTTACCATAGAGAATCCGAGCGTATGTAGTAAAGAGAAACACCTTGCTATGAAACCAAAACTTAGCCAGTTAACTGAATGCTTGTCAATGTGTGCATTCAACTTACAGAGTTGAATCTGTGTTTCTTTTGGAGAGTTAGAAACACATTTCTTCTAGGAACTGCGTTGGGGCTTCCAGAGTGAAATGGAGCATATGCTGCAAAGAGAAACATCTCGTTCTAAAACCAAAATGGAGCTACCTAACTGAATGCTTCTCAATGTGTGCATTCAACGGACAGACTTGAAGATGAGTTTCGTACGCGGAGTTCGAAACACATTTCTTCTAGGAACTTCGTTTGGTCTTCCCAGAGTGAATAGGACTTTATGCTGTAAAGAGAAACATCTCGCTCTAAAACCAAAGCAGAGCTACCTAACTGAATGCTTTTCAATGTGTGCGTTCATTTTACACAGTTGAAGCTGTGTTACGTTTGAGGAGTTAGAAACACATTTCTTCTAGCATCTGCGTTTCGGCTTCAAAGATTGATTGGAGGTATGCTGTAAAGAGAAACATCTCACTCTAAAACCAAAACGGAGCTCCCTAACTGAATGCTTGTCAATGTGTGCGTTCAACTTACAGTATTGAAGCTGTGTTTCTTTCAGCGAGTTACAAACACATTTCTTCTATTAACTGCGTTTGGGCTTCCCAGAGTGAATGGGAGCATATACTGTAAAGAGAAACCTCTGGCTCTAAAACGGAAACGGAACTACATAACTGAATTCTTGTCAATGTGGGCATTCAACTTACAGAGTTGAAACTGTGTTTCGTTTGGAGAGTAAGAAACACATTTCTTCAAGGAACTGCGTTTCGGCTTCCCGAAGTGAATGGGAACATATTTTGTAAAGAGAAATAACTCAATCTGAAACCAAAACGGAGCTACCTAACTAAATGCTTGTCAATGTGTGCATTCGCCTTACAGAGTTGAAGCTGAGTTTCGTTCAGTGAGTTGGAAAAACATTTTTTCTAGGAACTGCTTTTGGGCTTCCCAGACTGAATGGAAGCATATGCTGTAAAGAGAAACATCTCGCTCTAAAACCAAAACGGAGCTACCTAACTGAATGCTTGTCAATGTGTGCATTCACCTTAGAGAGTTGAAGCTGTGTTTCGATCAGCGAATTAGAAACACATTTCTTCTAGGAACTGCGTTTGGGTTTCCCAGAGGGAATGGGAGCAAATGCTGTAAAGAGAAACATCTCGCTCTAAAGCCAGAATGGAGGTACCTAACTGAATGCTTGTCAATGTCTGCATTCATCTTACAGGGTTGAAGCTGTGTTTCGATCAGAGAGTTAGAAAAACATTTCTTCTAGGAACTGCGTTTGGGTTTCCTAGAGTGAATGGGAGCAAATGCTGTAAAGAGAAACATCTCGCTCTAAAGCCAAAATGGAGGTACTTAACTGAATGCTTGTCAATGGCTGCATTCATCTTACAGAGTTGAAGCTGTGTTTCGTTTGCGGAGTTAGAAACACGTTTCTTCTAAGAACGGCGTTTCTGCTTCTATGAATGAATGGGAACAAATGCTGTAAAGAGAAACATCTCGCTCTGAAACCAAAACGGAGCTACCTAACTGAATGCTTGTCAATGTGGGCATTCAACATACAGAGTTGAAGCTGTGTTTCGTTTGGAGAGTTAGAATCACATTTCTTCTAGGAACTGCGTTTCGGCTTCCCAAAGCGAATGGGAACATATTCTGTAAAGAGAAATATCTCGCTCTGAAACCAAAACGGAGCTACCTAACTGAATGCTTGTCAATATGTGCATTCAACTTACAGAGTTGAAGCTGTGTTTCGTTTGGGGAGTTAGAAACACATTTCTTCTAGGAACTGCGTGTTGGGCTTTACAAAGTGAACGGGAACATATGCTGTAAAGAGAAATTTCTCGCTCTGAAACCAAAACGGAGCTAACTAACTGAATGCTTGTCAATGTGTGCATTCAACTTACATAGTTGAAGCTGTGTTTCGTTTGGAGATTTAGAAACACATTTCTTCTAGGAACTGCGTTTGGGCTTCCCAGAGTGAATGTGAGCATAAGGTGTTAAGAGAAACATCTCGCTCTAAAAGCAAAAGTGAGCTACCTAACTGAATGCTTCTCAATGTGTGCATTCAACTTACAGAGTTGATGCTGTGTTTCGTTTGGGGAGTTAGAAACACATCTCTTCTAGGAACTGCGTTTGGGCTTCCAGAGAGAATCTGAGCATATGTAGTAAAGAGAAACACCTTGCTATGAAACCAAAGCGGAGCCAGTTAACTGAATGCTTGTCAATGTGTGCATTCAACTTACAGAGTTCAATGTGTGTTTCCTTTGGAGAGTTAGAAACATTTCTTCCAGGAACTGGGTTTCGGCTTCCCAGAGTGAATGGGAGTATATGCTGTAAGGAGAAACACCTTGCTCTGAAACCAAAACGGAGCCACTTAACTGAATGCTTGTCAATGTGTGCATTCAACTTACAGATTTGAAGCTGTGTTTCATTTTGGGAGTTAGAAACACATTTCTTCTAGGAACTGCGTTTGGGCTTCCAGAGTGAAATGGAGCATATGCTGCAAAGAGAAACATCTCGTTCTAAAACCAAAATGGAGCTACCTAACTGAATGCTTCTCAATGGGTGCATTCAACGTACAGACTTGAAGATGAGTTTCGTAAGCGGAGTTAGAAACACATATCTTCTATTAACTTCGTTTGGGCTTCCAGAGTTAATAGGACTATATGTTGTAAAGAGAAACATCTCACACTAAAACCAAAACGGAGCTACCTAACTGAATGCTTTTCAATGTGTGCATTCAATTTACACAGTTGAAGCTGTGTTACGTTTGAGGAGTTAGAAACCCATTTCTTCTAGGAACGGCATTTGGGCTTCAAAGATTGAATGGGAGCATACGCTGTAAAGAGAAACATCTCACTCTAAAACCAAAACGGAGCTCCCTAACTGAATGCTTGTCAATGTGTGCATTCAACTTACAGTATTGAAGCTGTGTTTCCTTCAGCGAGTTACAAACACATTTCTTCTATTAACTGCGTTTGGGCTTTCCAGAGTGAATGGGAGCATATGCTGTAAAGAGAAACTTCTGGCTCTAAAACGAAAATGGAACTACAAAACTGCATGCTTGTCAATGTGGGCATTCAACTTACAGAGTTGAAGCTGAGTTTCCTTTGGGGAGTTAGAAACACATCTCTTCTAGGAACTGCGTTTCGGCTTCCCGAAGTGAATGGGAACATATTCTGTAAAGAGAAATACCTCACTCTGAAACCAAAAAGGAGCTACCTAACTGAATGCTTGTCAATGTGTGCATTCGCCTTACAAAGTTAAGCTGTGTTTCGTTCAGCGAGTTAGAAACACATTTCTTCTAGGAACTGCGTTTGGGCTTCCCAGAGTGAATGTTTGCATAAGCTGTAAAGAGAAACATCTCGCTCTAAAAACAAAAGGGAGCTACCTAACTGAATGCTTTTCAATGTGTGCATTCAACTTATAGAGTTGAAGCTGTGTTTCGTTTGGGGAGTAAGGAACACATTTCTTCTAGGGACTGCGTTTGGGCTTCCCAGAGTGAATGGTAGCATCTGCTGTAAAGAGAAACATCTCGCTCTAAAACCAAAATGGATCTACTTAACTGAATGCTTGTCAATGTCTGCATTCATCTTATAGAGTTGAAGCTGTGTTTCTTTTGGGGAGTTAGAAACACGTTTCTTCTAGGAACTGCGTTTTGGCTTCAATGAGTGAATGGGAGCAAATGCTGTAAACAGAAACATCTCGATCTGAAACCAAAACAGAGCTACCTAACTGAATACTTGTCAATGTGTGCATTCAACTTACAGTATTGAAGCTGTGTTTCGTTCAGCGAGTTACAAACACATTTCTTTTACTAACTGTGTTTGGGCTTCCCAGAGTGAATGGGAACATATGCTCTAAATAGAAACTTCTGGCTCTAAAACAAAAACGGGACGACATAACTGAATGCTTGTCAATGTGTGCATTCAACTTACAGTTTGAAGCTGTGTTTCGTTCAGCGAGTTACAAACACTTTTCTTCTAGCAACTGCGTTTGGGTTTCCCAGAGTGAATTGGAGCATATGCTGTAAAGAGAAACCTCTGGCTCTAAAACGAAAACGGAACTTCATAATTGAATGCTTGTCAATGTGGGCATTCAACTTACAGAGTTGAAGCAGTGTGTCGTTTGGGGAGTTAGAAACACATTTCTACTAGGAACTGCTTTTGGGCTTCCCAGAGTGAATGTTGGCATATGTTGTAAAAAGAAATATCTCCCTCTAAAACCAAAACGGAGATACCTAACTGAATGCTGGCCAATGTGTGCTTTCAACTTACAGAGTAGAAGCTGTGTTCCGTTTGGGGAGTTAGAAACACATTTCTTCTAGGAACTGCGTTTGGGCTTCGCAAAGTGAATGGGAACATATGCTGTAAAGAGAAATATCTCGCTCTGAAACCAAAAGAGAGCTAAATAACTGAATGCTGGCCAATGTGTGCATTCAACTTACAGAGTTGAAGCTGTGTTTCGTTTGGTGAGTAAGAAACACATTTCTTCTAGGAACTGCGTTTGGGCTTCCCAGAGTGACTGCGAGCATATGCTGTAAAGAGAAACATCTAGCTCTGAAAACGAAAAGGAACTACCTAACTGAAAGCTTGTCAATGGGTGCATTCGACTTACAGATTTGAAGCTGTGTTTCATTCAGCAAGTTAGAAAAACGTTTTTTTATAGGAACTGCGTTTGGGCTTCCCAGAGTGAATGTTTGCATATGCTGTAAAGAGAAACATCTCTCTGTAAAAGCAAAACGGAGCTACCTTACTGAATGCTTGTCAATGTGTCCATTCCACTTACAGAGTTGAAGCTGTGTGCCGTTTGGGGAGTTAGAAATACATTTCTTCTAGGAACTGCGTTTGGGCTTCCCAGAGTGAATGGGAGCATATGCAGTAATGAGGAACCTCTCGCTCTAAAACGAAAACGGAGCTACCTAATTGAATGCTTGTCAATGTGTGCATTCAACGTACAGAGTTGAAACTGTGTTTCGTTTGGGGAGTTAGAAACACGTTTCTTCTAGGGACTGCGTTTGGTCTTAACAGAGTGAATGGGTGCATATGCTGTAAAGAGAAACATCTCGCTCTGAAACCAAAATTTGGCTACCTAACTTAATGCTTGTCAATGTCTGCATTCATCTTACAGAGTTGAAGTGGTGTTTCATTTCGGGATTTAGAAAAACGCTTCTTCTAGGAACTGCGTTTGGGCTTCAACGGGTGAATGGGAGCAAATGCTGTAAAGAGAAATATCTCGCTCTGAAACCAAAACGGAGCTAACTAACGGAATGCTTGTCAACGTGTGCATTCAACTTACAGAATTGAGGCTGTGTTTTGTTCAGCGAGTTAGAAACACATTTCTTCCAGGAACTGCGTTTGGGCATCCCAGAGTGAATGGGGGCATATGCTCTAAAGAGAAACATCTCGCTCTAAAACCAATATTGAGCTACCAAACTGAATGCTTGTCAATGTGTGCATTCGACATACAGAGTTGAAGCTGTGTTTCATTCAGGGAGTTAGAAACACATTTTTTCTGGGAACTGCGTTTAGGCTTCCCAGAGTGAATGGGAGCATATGCTGTAAAGAGAAACATCTCGCTCTAAAACCAAAATGGAGCTACATAACTGAATGTTTGTCAATGTGTGCATTACACTTACAGAGTTGAAGCTGTGTTTCTTTTGGGGAGTTAGAAATACATTTCTTCTAGGAACTGCGTTTGGGCTTCCCAGAGTAAATGGGACCATATGCTGTAAAGAGAAACATCTCTCTCTAAAACCAAAAAGGAGCTACCTAACTGAATGCTTGTCAATGAGTGCATTCAACTTACAGAGTTGAAGCTGTGTTTCGTTTGTGGAGTTAGAAACACATTACTTCTAGGAACTGCGTTTGGGCTTCCCAGAGTGAATTGGAGCATATGCAGTAAAGAGAAACATCTCGCTCTAAAACGAAAAGGGAGCTACCTAACTGAATGCTTGTCAATGTGTGCATTCAACTTACAGAGTTGAAGCTGTGTTTCGTTTGGGGAGTAAGGAACACATTTCTTCTAGGGCCTGCGTTTGGGCTTCCCAGAGTGAATGGTAGCATCTGCTGTAAAGAGAAACATCTCGCTCTAAAACCAAAATGGATCTACCTAACTGAATGCTTGTCAATGTCTGCATTCATCTTATAGAGTTGAAGCTGTGTTTCATTTGGGGAGTTAGAAACACGTTTCTTCTAGGAACTGCATTGGGGCTTCAATGAGTGAATGGGAGCAAATGTTGTAAACAGAAACATCTCGATCTGAAACCAAAACAGAGCTACCTAACTGAATGCTTGTCAATGTGTGCATTCAACTTACAGTATTGAAGCTGTGTGTCGTTCAGCGAGTTACAAACACATTTCTTTTACTAACTGTGGTTGGGCTTCCCAGAGTGAATGGGAACATATGCTCTAAATAGAAACTTCTGGCTCTAAAACGAAAACGGGACGACATAACTGAATGCTTGTCAATGTGTGCATTCAACTTACAGTTTGAAGCTGTGTTTCCTTCAGCGAGTTACAAACACTTTTCTTCTAGCAACTGCGTTTGGGTTTCCCAGAGTGAATGGGAGCATATGCTGTAAAGAGAAAACTCTGGGCCGGGCACGGTGGCTCACGCCTGTAATCCCAGCACTTTGGGAGGCCGAGGCGGGCGGATCACAAGGTCAGGAGATCGAGACCATCCTGGTCAACATGGTGAAACCCCGTCTCTACTAAAAATTTAAAAAAAAAATTAGCTGGGCGTGGTGGCGCACGCCTGTAGTCCCAGTTACTTGGGAGGCTGGGGCAGGAGAATTGATTGAACCCGGGAGGCAGAGGTTGCAGTGAGCCGAGGTCGCGCCACTGCACTCCAGCCTGGCGCCTGGTGACGGAGTGAGACTCTGTCTC
>PVKV010040228.1:0-12416 GCA_004027835.1 Alouatta palliata
AAAGAAAGAAAGAAAGAAAGAAAGAAAGAAAGAAAGAAAGGAAGGAAGAAAGAAAGAGAGGAAGAAAGAAAGGAAGAAAGGAAGGAAGGAAGGAGGGAAGGAGGAAGAAGGAAGGAAGGAATGCATTAGCTAGCAACGAGTGGAGGAAAGAACACAGGCAGTAGCCCACAGAAAATGAGAGTCTAGTGTTTGGAAAACTACCAATATTTCAGGATAATCAACAAAACTACATAGAGCCACCCAGACATCCTAGCATCACATTGTCCACATATTTCAATGTAAATTCATTGCCCTCCCTAAACCTCAAACTTTCCATGCTTCTTGAATTTACACCCAAACTCAAGACCGTGGGTTCTCTTTTAATTTTTTATTTTGCCTCACACTCCCATTTAATCACCAAATTCTATCTCTTCCAATACTATACTATGTTTGGTCTTAATCTCTCCCTTTTTAATCTTATTGCCATTACACTAGTCCAAGCCTTATACCTTTTCCTAGACTTTGGCAATTGCTACCTTCTCTTTCTATTCCCCCATTACATTCCACTAACTGCCATTAGGCTGAATTTCTTGATCTCGATCACATTGCTCTCTCCTCAAAACTCTTTAATGCACGTGTAAGATAAAGCCCATTCTCCTGGCCAAACAAGAAAGTGATCCTCAGCCCAACCCCTACTGCTTTGCTAATCAGAAATCTTGTTACACATCTACGGACCCCTTCCCTTCAGTCAAATGGGTCTGCTCCCTCATTATATTTTCCCTACCCTAAATTTCTTGTTTCCAGCATAGACCACATTTTAAAATTCCCGAATGAATCCTGCATATTCTTAAACTACCTCCCTCATTCCTTCCATGCAGCTTTAACAAACCAAGCCTTGTTTCTTTTTCCATCCTAAGAACCAAGGTATTTTGATGTTTTAAGAACACGTTTAGTAAAGAAAGGAAAGTGAATGTTTACTGAGAACCTACTAACTCCTAAGTTATTTAAAACTCTGTGAGTTAAGCATCTTACATTAAAAATAAGGTAACTGAAGTTAAAAGAGGCTAAGCAACTTGGCCCCAACCACACAGAATGCAGGTCACTATGATGCAGGATTGTTTTGTTTGTTTGTTTCTTAGTTCAGCTAAATCCGAGTTCTTGCTTTAAAACCAGGAAAAATGAGGCACATGGGCACATTGAAAGGTGAAGAGAGTGGAATTTATTAAAAGAAAGCTCTCAGCAAATAAAGGGTGTCCTGCCAATAAGCCGCCACCTTGCAGATAAAATACCACACAGGAGCAGAAGAGGCCAAGCCCCTTCCCCCTGCATAAGGCACAAATTCCTAGTGGCTCCACCCCATTCTCCCAGTGTGCAGACAGGCCCTTAGTCTGAGCCACTCCACATTGATTTATTTCTCTTACTGCATGTGTTAAGAGACAGAATTTCCCACTGTGGGCATGTTTAGGCAAGCTCCCTGCACACAATTTCCTGGGTAGTATCTGTCTCCTGTCTCTCTAAACTATAATTCCAGAGTCTTTATAGCCATTTCTAAGTGCCACATAGCCATTTCTAAATTAATCATTACTGTCATCGTTGTTACTAACAATCTAACACTTAGTATGTGCCAAATATGTATTAATACCTTGAGATGATCCCAAAGTGTCTAATAGGAGTTCCAGAAGGAAAGACCAGAACGAATGGAGAAATGATAATATTCAAAGAGATAGTAACTCAGAATATCTTAGAACTATTGAAAGACATGAATGAACTCTCACACATAAGCCTTGGCAAAACAAGCCTAAGCAGACTAAATGAAAACGAATTCACTCTTGGACAAATTGTAACGAAAACACAAGACAAAAAGTTTAATTTTTCTTCATTGCACCCTAGCCTCCAAGGTTCCTCTTTTCAAATGTATATGCCCTTGAAAGTAACCATATTCAGTCATTTATGGAGAGCTGGGAATTAATCGATCGGTTGATTTCTGCCCACATCACCTGGATGAGAGGGTTCTGGGGTTTTAGTGGAAGGAGAGTCATTTTGGGACATAAACATTCACTCTGAAAGCCAGTTTTTGAGTGACTTTTGCAGTAAAGGCCTTGGATATTAAAGAATGCAGACAGAATAAGAGCACTTGATGCTGAGAAAGGAGAAAGAAACGCAGACAGCAAGGGAAGACAAGGCAAGGAGGATGATAACACATTATTTTACCTCAAATTTGGCTTCAAATTTCTATTTGCTGCTATTAGAAATCTTTGGAAAATTATCATAGGCCACCTTTATCGCTCAAGGTAGTAGAAATTTTTGGATCGCAGCAAATAGAAATTTTTAGAAAATTATGACATCCCACATTTACCTCTGAAGGTCCCAACAATAAATTAGGCTAATCCTATAACAAACTATACCTGGTAAAATCATATAGCAAGAACATCACATAACAGAGTACACCTAAGAGCTGAGTTTCAGCCTTAGGTCCCTAGTATGCTGACTGTGTAATCCCAGAAATGGTGCTTCACTAGCATCAGCAACTACAAACAAGGATAATGCTACCTGCTCTATTTCATTTATGAAAATGAAATGAGTCAACAAATGTAAACACCTTATTCATCTATGACGTGTGAAAACATGTAAAGTATTGTGCTTATTATGTCAAATGGACCATGATAGAGCAGTGAACCATCCACTTACATTCTGTGTAACTAAAGACTATTGTCAGCCTCCTAAGAAGATTATAAATCGTTCTACTATAAGGACACATGCACATGAATGTTCACTGCAGCACAGTTTATAATAGCAAAGACCTGGAACCAACCCAAATGCCCATCGATGATAGATTGGACAGGGAAAATGTGGCACATATACACCATGGAATATTATGCAGCCATAAAAAAACAATGAGTTCGTGTCCTTTGTAGGGACATAGATGAACCTGGAAACCATCATTCTCAGCAAACTGACACAAGAACAGAAAATCAAACACCGCATGTTCTCACTCACAGGTGGGTGTTGAACAATGAGAACACATGGACACAGGGAGGAGAGCGTCACACACTGGGGTCTGTAGGGGGGAAATAGGGGAGGGACAGTGGGGGGTGGGGAGTTGGGGAGAGATAGCATGGGGAGAAATGCCAGATATAGATGATGGGGAGGAAGGCAGCAAATCACACTGCCATGTGTGTACCTATGCAACAATCCTGCATGGTCTTCACATGTACCCCAAAACCTAAAATGCAGTAAAAAAAAAAGAAAAGCCTTGATCTTATATGGTGACCCTTCAGAAGTATTTAAACAGACATTTCCCATGCCCTAGAAGTGAATCATTTTCAAGCTCATCATATAGAACCCAAAGTAGATTCAAAGGTCATCCAGTCACCCATGAGGTGTGTGATGCTAACAGCCTTTTCTTTCCTTCTGAATGATCAGACCCAAGTTGCGTTATTATCTATAGGTGTACCAGACTTGTATTTTTCTCTCTCTGAATCCTTCTTTTCAAAAAACACTGGAGTACATAATTGCTTGATTTTCATACAAATGGCCAATTGTCTCAAATAACAGGGAGATGAGGCTAATTTAATTCTGAGAGTATAATTTCAATGCCTGTCATTGAAAACATATCCATTTCGTTTATTATGTTTGATTCAAATGAACACATTTTTTAAAAGTTAAAATACGTCTGATTTCCTTATTTAAGAAATTCTCTTTACTGACAAGCTGACATTTGTATTGTGTCTTAGATTGGTCCTGAGTCACTGTGTTAAAATAAAATCTGATCAGATACAGGGAGAATGATTAAATTTAGTGGACAACATTGCATATGTTTCTTTAGGATTGAAACATGTCATTACTAATTCTAAGGATCAAGTAGAGCCGACCAGGGCAATATTTAGGAAATACTTTCACCACAATCATGCAGAAGGTCTCTAGGCTGTTTAATAAATGTTTAATAAATCCTCTCAGCTGACATGTGCATAAGGCAAAACGCTGAAAGATGAATCAGATTCTCTGCAGTTCACATCCCCTAGCTACAGAAATATTCTAATGCCAACACTTAAGCTATTAAAAATAGTGAAATAAATTCTTACTTTAAAAGGAACCTTGGCGACACTCTATATAATTTGTTGATACCAAATGGCAATGGGCCTTCCCTAGGCATTTATTTTTCATTATCCTTTGCCCTGTATTCTTCTGGAAGAAAACATTAACAACTGGAAAACTTCATTGGTCTCTGACCTTAAAAAAATTCCAGTTATATGATTTTATCTTTAAAGATAGGGATTAGGCTGGGCGCAGTGGCTCATGCCTGTAATCGCAGCACTTTGGGAGGCCGAGGTGGGTGGATTACAAGGTCAAGAGATCGAGACCATCCTGGCCAACATGGTAAAAGCCCGTTTCTACTAAAAATACAAAAATTAGCCGGGCGTTTGGCATGTGCCTGTAGTCCCAGCTACTTGGGAGGCTGAGGTGGAAGAAACTCTTGAACCTGGGAGGTGGAGGTTGCAGTGAGCCGAGACTGCGCCACTGCACTCCAGCCTGGTGACAGAGCAAGACTCCATCTCAAAAAAAAAAAGAAAAGATAAGGATTAAAAGCACGACTCTGGAGACAGGCATCCCTCAATTCAAACCACAACTCCGCCTCTCTTATTAGCTATAGAACATGGCACAAGTTCATTCGTTTCTCTAATTCTGATATCTGATGTATGAAGTGGGGATAAGGTACATACCTCCTAAGGGTGTTGGGAGCATAGCATTGTGGTTAAAGGTATGCTTTTTAAAACCAGTCTATCTGGGTCTATCTGGATTTCCATCTTGATTCACCACTCAATAGCTGTGTAACCTTGAACAAGTTACACAACCTTTGTAAACCTCAATGCTGCCATTTTTAAAATGAGCCTCTTGGGATGGATGAATTATTAAGTAAGATAATGTATATAAGTAAGGTTGCCAGATTTAGCAAATAAAACTACAAGACGCTCAATCAAATTTGAATTTCAGGTGAAAAACAAATAGTTTCTTGTCTCACAATGATACCCAAATTATTTGTTTTTATCAGAAATTCAAATGTAACTAGGCATCCTGTCTTTTGTCTATCTGCTTTGTATATAATGTACTTAAGAAAGTGTTAGGCCTGGCAAAGTGACTCACGCCTGTAATCCCAGCATTTTGGGAAGTCGAGGTGGGTGGACTGCTTGAGCCCAGGCATTCAAGACCAGCCTGGGCAACACAGCAAGACCCAGGCTCTACAAAAAAAAAAAAAAAATACAAAAACTAGCTGGGTGTGGTGGCACACACCTGTGGTCCCAGGTACCCCTTGGGAGGCTGAGGCAGAAGAATCACTTGAACCCGGGAAGCAGAAGTTGCAGTGAGCTGAGACTGCACCACTGAACTCCAGCCTGGGCAACAGAGTGAGACCCTGTCTCAAAAAAAAATTAAAAAGAAAGAGGAAAGAAATAAAAAGAGAAAGAAGAAAGAGAGAGAGACTGAAAGAGTGAGAGAAAGAAGAAAGAAAAGAAAAAGAAAGAAGAAAGAAAGAGAGAGAGAGAAAGAAAGGAGGGAGGGAGGGAGGGAAGGAGGAAGGAAGGAGAAGGAAGAAAGAAAAAGAAGGGGGAGGGAAGGAGAGAGGAGGGAGGGAAGGAAGGAAAAGAGAAAGAAAATGTTAGTAATCAGTATGTGAGCTAGTATTTAAATTCATGACTACAGGACTTAGCACATACTAACTGCTCAGTAAATAAGAAGCACTAATAGAAATTCGCCATTGGCTCTGCCTCTTTCTTAGTCTAGGCTGTCAGCAGGCACAGAGTTGGGTTCAAATATAAATTTTTGGCCAGGTGCAGTGGCTCATGCCAGTAATCCCAGCACTTTGGGAAGCTGAGGCAGGTGGATGGCTTGAGCTCCAGGAGTTTAAGAACAGCCTGGGAAACTTGGTGAAACCCCATCTCTAGCAAAAATACAAAAAACAAATTAGGCCGGCATGGTGGCCTGTGTCTGTGGTCCCAGCTAGTGCAGAGGCTGAGACGAGAAGATGGCTTGAGCATGGAAGCAGAGATTGCAGTGAGCTGAGATCACGCCACTGCACTCCGGCCTGGGTGACAGAGTGAGACCCCATCTTAAAACAGAAAAAATAAAAATAAAAAATAAAAAAAAACCCTACACAAATATAAATTTTAAATAAACTCTGGCACAATAACACTGTCCCTCCATTCACATTGACAAAATCAGCCCTCACTCATCCAAGCACTTATTTATTCAACAAATGCCAACCATTTATTCGATCGTTATTATGTGTTAGACACAGGAACTGGTTCTGAAAGCATGAGAAAGCGAAGAAAGAGAAAGGTGGGGAGTATTCCCCACAGGGAACAAGAGGTTACCAAGTTGTCTCCCACATCTCCAAAATCATTGTTAGGATAATGTAAGACATCACAGGTAAATTACTTTGCACCTTGCTAGGTACCTGCTGCATGCTCAGAAAATGGAATTGCCGTTCTTATTGTTATTTATATTATTTTTGTTAATCTCAGCAGATAAAACCAAACCAGCTTGTATATCTTACATATATCTATTTTCTATTTACCTGTTTTCTTTAAGAAAACCAGTTCTTATATCTTACTGAGCGAGAACTATCGTCTTTGTGACATGGTTAATTTTATAACAAATACTAGTTATACAAATATTATGCAACGATACGCATTGCAGTGGGATAATCCAAGATGCCTTTCAGAGAATAATCAAAATTCTTTCTACAATACCCCAAATGATTCCAGATATCTAAAGATATACTCACAAATACAGTATTTCACACAGCATTTCAAGGGCAGATAACATAAGAACCCTTTTAACTTCATTGGGAAGCCAGAAATTACCTGTTTATCAGCTGAAGTGTTCTACAAGTTTCCCAAGTTTTTCTTACTATAAAACTGCTTAAGATGGCAAAACATAAGAGCCTTGTCACCCATCATCTATAGTCTTCATCTGTATAGAAATTTCCAAATCAATAGGGCAAATGAAATATAACAACAGTGTCACACAATGTAGATGTTGGAAAATTCTTGAAACAAGATTTAAAGACACGTTCATAGTCACCCAGTCACAGCGTAGTTGCACGGGTGACATTCAGTGAGCTGTTCATAGTCACTCAGCTAATAAGTGGCAGCATCCAGCTTCTGAACTCCAGGAGCAGGTACCTTTGAGTTTTGTGGCTCTAGCGTCTGAGTGTGATGAAGACAAGAACTGCCCGTACGGTAGCATTTTAAGTTGTAGTAACCATCACCACTCAACCACCCTCCTGAAGAACAGAACTATTAAAATTATTGTTTGAATAAATTGGCTTTAAAAATGCAACCATGTCTTCCAATCCCAGGAAATCCTCTCCAGATCTCAACACTGTTGGACCTGGAATTTTCAGAGTGAGAGAAAACAGCCTTGCATTCTAGGGTGGATGCTGAAACATATTTTCTTCTTAAAAACTTGAAAACACTGATGAGCCCTTATGGTCAGCCAAAGAAAGGCAAGACCTACCTACAGTTTGAGGGAATTCTTCAACTAGTGAATTTATTCCAAATGTAGGAGATTCATAACAAGATGTTAGAAAATCTATTTAATGCAGAAAATGTTTGACTTTACTGTAGGCAAAGTATACTTTTCAAGATTATTGTGATTGAATTGAGTGTTGCTCCTTCTGGATGGGTTAGAAGAAAACAACCAGTCTAGATACAGGGATCAGGACCCCTTTCCAGTAACAGAAACATAAAGAGTGAGGAGAGAGGACGGTGTCAGAGCTAAGGCGCCAGACAGCCAACAGAGGGACCTCATAAGAAGGGGACCAGCTAAGGGACTAAGAAAAATGATACCCGACATGGTGACACTGTGATCTCCTTATGGTGTCCTCAGGCCTTCAGTAAAGCATATTGAAAACAAAATGGGCCCTCTTAAGATACAAAATGCATGGAAAGAGCTGTAGCAAAAGAGAATGGGCCAGAAGTCATCAGTGGAGAAGTCCAGAGCAAGTTCCTGGAGAGAGAAACCAGCACATCCAATATAGATTTGTGGAACATGTCAGTGCTCCCCAGTGATTTTCAGAAATACTTAAGGCAAGACTAAAGCTCCCATGATTATGGGAGGACAAAGCCCGGGCTGCATGAGCTGGTACTGTTATGGTGAACCCCAAGGTTCTCTTCAAAGAATCAGTATGTCAGTATGTTCAGCTCTCTTATTCTTAATTCTCTATTTTAAAGTTTAACTTCCTTGTAATTCCAGTAAACAACCTTCTCCACTGGTTCTAGTCAGTATTCACATCTGTTTCCCTGGCCCCTAGCTCTGTCCTGACTCAAACTGGCCACCTGCTCCAGTCACCTTCTTTAACCTATGTCATCCCTGGCTACCTGCTCTGACCCACCCGTAACTGTCCTTCCCACCAAAACACCCACCCTGTCACTCCAGCTCAGACCCCTGCTCTCTTTAAAATAGCCAGTCGGGACTAGTCTAGCTTGTGTGGTCTAACCGTAGCCAATAGGAGAATGATGCAGCAGTAGGAACAACCCCTGTCAGGAATAAATACCCCTTCACCCCTTGTCTAAGCATGCGGCTGCCATTGCACCATCCATGCACTGCACCCTTCTATAGAAGTAAACTGCCTTGCTGAGAGGATTTATCTTCGAGTGCTATTTCTTTTGCAGCATCGAAATTTTACTTACACTTACGAGAAAAGCAACTTGGCCCTTCACCCCATTTCATCTTTACTTCACAAAGGCAGAAGAACTTGGGAATGTCTAGGTTATCACTGCTGTATCTTCCAAAATTATCTTACCAGGAAAATACTTACTTTGAAATAAGTCCTGTGTACTCTTCTTATGAATTCCACCTTCTCTTTATTCTACTCACAAATTCAATCTTTCCTGCTGTTCCCAAATTACCACTTTTGTTCCATTACACGTTTAGAGATGACTTCCCTTTGCTATGCCTTCATTTATTCTGATCTGATTGTTGGAACTGTTTCCAATCAATGTGCTCCATGTTTTGTTTTGGGCTTTTTCTTTCCCCAGGAGGGAGGACAGCGGGAAAGGCAGGAAGGACCAGGTGCTTGAGGGATAGTCCCAAACGTATTCAAACTAAAACTGAAATGAAGCAAAATATGCACTCCCAGCTTTTTGCATTTTTAATACTTCCATGCAAGAGAAGAGCAATGCTTTTGTTATGCCATTTTCTTAGGCTCCTTTCACCACTTGTGTTGCATAGCAAGTTGTCTCACTTCCTTCTTCTCCCACGGAAGTGCTACAGTCTCTGTTTAGTGGTCCTCCAGGATCCTGTATAATACACCATATTACCTTCCAGCCAGCTTCTGTGTAATCACTGCTAGATGAATTGCCCAGGCTACAGATGTTTCACTAATTATCTTTTCATGATAACGATATGCAAACCCACTTGTATCCCTCCACACCCTCACTCATTATAATAATAATGTCCCGTTCCCTTTCTACGATGTCTCCATGCTGCAGGACCTGAGTGCTCATGAAAAAAACAGGAATTGTTTCCTACCTCCCCTGATATTAATTAAACATTCCTGATGCTAAGAAATCCCCAACAAAGTTAAACAATCAAAGAGCCAGAAGTGAGAAGAATTTATTTGATTAAGGCCTCAGGAGACCACTATTTGGCAAGAGTAACTTCTGGGAGATGGGCTTTACTAAACCCAAGCCTGAGTGACACTGACTGACAGCAAACAATGTCTTAGATTTTTTTTCAGGGGCTTCAATGGCACAAGATCCTTCGTATAAAACCTATTCTGTAAGACATAACTTGTAAACAAACTCTAAACCTTGCAGATCAGTTTTGCACAGTGATAGATAAACTGAGGTGATGGCTCGTGTATAAAAAGAAGGGTGAACTGAGTCATGGGGTCATTGTAACATTAAGTAGATAGCTTTCTAGTTCCTTCATAATTGCTCCCATCTATAAAATAGTTACCTCACTTGTTCTTTTTCCTAAACCACAAAAAAATCATGAGCTTTTCAAGCTACCATTCAGCTTTCACTAAGTTTCTTGCTGTCTCTCAAGTACTCCATACTATTGTTTTTCCTCCCTTTTAACATTCTGGTCCATCTGTGTTCATCACACCTATGAGCCCACTCATCCTTCCAGGTTCATTATAAATAATACCAGTTTTTACTTAGCATCTATTGTGAAGGGTTCTGTAAATACAAAACCTGAAATCATTTCTGGCATCAAGGAGCTTGTAATATAGATAGGCAAAGAAGATACATAAGAAAGGAAGCATTATGAAATGTATAACCTGAATATGACTGGAGCAACTCAGGGTCCATTCTCTGTGTCACACTGATTAAAAGAAAGTGCAATCTAGCAAAACTAGACAATCAAAAATAATTCCAGTTTGTACGTGATCCCTTCAGATATTATGGAATCCCAAAGGGATGTGTGATACATAATTCCTTGAAGAATACCTTCCAACATGCTTTGTTATATTCTTATGTATATGTATTGCTTAGAGTCTACCTTCTCCCACAAGCGTGTAAATTCTGTAAAGTCAGGGACTTGCTCTGTTCCCTGGGTATCTTAAAAGTGGTAATGATTCCTAGCACACCATAGTCACTAAGTAAATACCTATTGAATGGATAAGTTGCGTTACCTTTTATACTCAATACATTCTGACCAGATGAAACCGCTTCTCAGAATTCACCACAAAAAAAAATTTATATATCTATATAAATATCCCACAACCAGCTTTCAGATGTCCCTCGTCACCAAACCACAGCTGTAATAAATCTCTTTTATCTTCTCTGCTAGGCAGTATGGAATGCTAAATTGGGGGGAACATGGCAAGATGGCCAAATAAGAACAGCTCCGACCTGCAGTTCCCAGCAAGGTCAATGCAGAAGGTAGGCAATTTCTCCATTTCCAACTGAGGTACCCAGCTCACCTCGTTGGGACTGGTTAGACATTGGGTGCAGTCCACGGAGGGCAAGAAGCAGGGTGAAGCACTGCCTCACCCAGGAAGTGCAAGGGGTCAGGGAACTCCCTCACCTAGCCAAGGGAAGCCATGAGGGACTGTGCCTTGAGGAACAGTGCACTCCAGCCTAGCTACTACGCTTTTCCCACAATCTTCACAACCCATAGACCAGGAGATTCCCTCAAGTGCCTATGTCACCAGAGCCCTGGGTTTCAAGCACAAAACTTGGCAGTCATTTGGGCAGACATTGAGCTAGCTACAGGAGATTTTTCATACCCCAGTGGCACCTGGAATGTCAGCAAGACAGAATGGTTCACTCCCCAGGAAAGGGGGCTGAAGCCAATGAGCCAAGTGGTCTGGCTCAGCAGATCCCATCCCCATGGAGCCCAGCAAGCTAAGATTGATTGGCTTGAAATTCTCACTGCCCACACAGCAGTCTGAAGTCAACCTGAGATGCTCCAGCTTGGTGGGAAGAAGAGTATCAGCCATTAATGAGGCTTAAGTAGGCTGTTTTCCCCTTACAGTGTAAACAAAGCCACAGGGAAGTTCAAACTGGATGGAGCTCACCGCAGCTTGGCAAAGCCACTGTAGCCAGACTACCTCTATAGATTCCTCCTCCCAGGGCAGGGAATATCTGAAAGAAAGGCAGGAGCCCCAGTCAGGGGCTTATAGATCAAACTCTCATCTCCCTGGGACAGAGCACCTGGGGAAAGGGGTGGCTGTGGGTGCAGTGTCAGCAGACTTAAACGTTTCTTTCTACCAGCTCTAAAGAAAGCAGCAGATCTCCTAGCACAGCATTGGAGCTCTGCTAAGGAACAGACTGCCTCCTCAAGTAGGTCCCTGATCCCCATGCCTCCTGACTTGGAGACACCACCCCACAGGTGTCAAAAGAAACCTCATACAGAAGAGCTCCAGTTGGTAGCCGATGGATACCCATCTGGGCTGAAGCTTCCAGAGGAAGGAAGAGGCAGCAATTTTTGCTGTTCTACAGCCTCTGCAGTTGATATCCAGAAAAACAGGGTCTGGAGTGGACCTCCAGCAAATTCCAGCAGACCTACAGCAGAGAGGCTTGACTGTTAGAAGGAAAACTAACAAACAGAAAAGAAAAGAAAAGCATCACATCAACAAAAAGAATATCCACACAAAAACCCCATCCAAAGGTTACCAACATCAAAGACTAAAGGTAGATAAATTCACAAAGATGATGAAAAACTAGTGCAAAAAAGGCTGAAATTTCCAAAAACCAGAATGCCTCTTCTTGTGGGAGTCACTCCAGCGTAGAGACCCCCAAGAGTGTCTCCGCCATAATGGAGTTAGACCCCAGAAGCATTCCCCCCCCCCCCGGAGGCAGTCGAGCTATGGGAAAGTAGGAACTAAGGATGAGAAATAAAGTAAAAGAACTATTTTGACCTCCTAGTTGTTTACACAATGGCCTGGTGATGGCTATGTGGTTTTACTAAGACATTGTGTTTTATCC
>PVKV010040229.1:0-12415 GCA_004027835.1 Alouatta palliata
ACCATTCAGGACATAGGCGTAGGCAAGGACTTCATGACCAAAACAGCAAAAGCATTGGCAACAAAAGCCAAAATAGACAAATGGGACCTAATCAAACTCCACAGCTTCTGCACAGCAAAAGAAACAGTCATTAGAGTGAATCGGCAACCAACAGAATGGGAAAAAATTTTTGCAGTCTACCCATCTGACAAAGAGCTAATATCCAGAATCTACAAAGAACTGAAACAGATTTACAAGAAAAAAACAAGCCCATTCAAAAGTGGGCAAAGGATATGAACAGACACTTTACAAATGGAGTTAATTTTTATATAAGGTGGAAGGAAGGGTTCCAGTTTCAGCTTTCTGCACATGTATCGATGGAATGTATCACAAAATAGTAAAAGCTGTTTACGACAAACCCACAGCCGATAACATACTGAATGGACAAAAACTGGAAGCATTCCCTTTGAAAACTGGCACAGAGAAGGGTGCCCTCTCTCACCATTCCTATTCAACATAGTATTGGGAGTTCTAGACAGAGCAATCAGGCAAGGAAAAGAAATAAAAGTATTCAATTAGGAAAAGAGGATGTCAAATTGTCTCTATTTGCAGATGACGTGATTATATACTTAGAAGACCCCGTCGTCTCAGCCCAAAATCTCCTTAAGATGATGAGCAACTTCAGCAAACTCTCAGGATAAAACAGAATCAATGTGTAAAAATCACAAGCATTCCTATACACCAATAACAGACAGAGAGCCGAATCATGAGTGAACTCCCATTCGCAACTGCTACAAAGAGAATAAAATACCTAGGAATACAACTAACAAAGGATGTGAAGGACCTCTTCAAGGAGAACTACAAACCACTGCTCAAGGAAATGAGAGGACACAAACAGATGGAAAAACATTCCATGCTCATGGTTAGGAAGAATCAGCATCGTGAAAATGGCCATAGTACCCAGAGTAATTTATGGATTCAATGCTATCCCCATCAAGCTACCATTGACCTTCACAGAACTGGAAAAAAACACCTTAGACTTCATATGGAACCCAAAAAGAGCCTGCATAGCCAAGACAGTCCTAAGCAAAAAGACCAAAGATGGAGGCATCACACTACCTGACTTCAAACTATACTACAAGGCTAAAGTAATCAGAACAGCATGGTGCTGGTACCAAAACAGAGATATAAACCAATGGAACAGAACAGAGGCCTCGGAAGTAACACCACACATCTACAACCCTCTGATCTTTGACAAACCTGAAAAAAACAAGTAATTGGAAAGGGACTCCCTGTTTAAAAATAGTGTTGGGAAAACTGGCTATCCATGTGCAGAAAGCTGAAACTGGATGCCTGCCTTGTTTTTATTCTTACTTTTCTGTTGAGACATAAGAATGAGGTTGCTGTTAGTCACAGGCATATAGCTCCCACCAGAATCCTTGGCCCAGCCTTCATTAGAGGGGTCAGAACAAATGTCCCATTCATTTGTTCAAAAAACAGTTACATTTTTGTACATATTTATTGAACAATGATTGTGTGCCAGGGACTGTACCAGGTGCCCTGAATAGAATGACAAAGAAGATGGCCAAGGTTCATCTAGGGACTTACATTCTACTGTGGAGTACAAACAATGAATGAATGAATAAACAAAATAAGCAGGCTGGACGTGGTGGTTCATGCCTGTAATCCAAGCACTTTGGAAGGCCAAGGCAAGCAGATCACTTGACACTAGGAATTGGAGGATGCAGTGAGCTATTGTACCACTGTGTTTTAGCCTGGACAACACAGTGAGACCCCATCTCTAAAAAAAGTTTTAAAATAATAATTACAGATTGATTCATAATACTTAACACCTCTGTGTACTGCTTACAAGCCCTCTTCTAAGACTTCACATGTATTTCAGGCTGATACATATGAAATTGTTGATAATTGACCATTTTTTACTCCCCACAATGGTAATGTCATAGGTTCAACCTAATGTTTAGCTAGTGAGCCTCCACAACAGTCCTAGAGATAGGTCCTGTAATGACCACTTAATCAGCAGAAAGTGGGCAGATAAATATTAATAAGTTGCCAAAATTCACAGAACATGTTTGTGACCAAATCTGGACTCAGATCCAGACAATTTGGCCTCAGAGTTCATGCTCTCATCTGTTAAGTTTTAGACATGGGATGAGGAGTCAGAGAGCACAAGAAAATCGACTTGAGAGGAAATAGGAAGGGCCTCTTGGAGGAATATATTAGAGCTGAGACCTGAAGGATGAGAATGATTCAGGTATGAAGTGACCTTGAAGAAATGCCGCTGTCATTTGTGACACTTTCTTAAACCCATAAGGACACCTGAATTTGTTATTCCAGAAGTGTGGAGCACATCTCCCAAGGTGTGTGCTTCCTAGTGACCACCCTTCGGGCAGGCCTCTCCTGCAGGCCTCTGTATCATTTCCTGGAAGGAATGTGGCTGGGAGCTGACCTGACTTATGATCTATCACTGCTGGGCTCTGCGGATGCCGCAGCTCTACAGATCCTTTCTCACCCACGGCCTTCATTTCCTACGCCCGAGTCAGAAAAACCCGGTAGCAACGTAGACTTTCCAGTCCTCCATCAGTTGTACGTATCTTCCATACAAAACAACTACCTCCTCAAATGCCACAGCCTTGTAGGTTTGAACTTATCATCACCACCCCGTGGACTGAGCCATTCTCAATGCCTGCTTCCCATCTCGTGTGTCATCGACTGCATTTTTTCCCTAAGCTTTGTAACTAATGCAGGTGTCTCCACTGAAGTTTGTAAAGTGACCACGACAGGGTACTTGAAGCAAAGAAATCCTTAAGACCTTCATTGCTACTTTCTCATAGCTGGTCTACTATCTCTGTTCCTGTCATTCCAGGCTTCCTCAGTCTCTGAGATCCTGACCTTAAGCCATCCTAGACTGTCATATTGTGGGCTTAGCACTGAGTCATTGTCCCTGTTATTCTGGCTGGGGATATGGTGCCCAGTACTCACACTTGGACTTCATTTTTCTCTTCCATCCACCACCTGCTTACCAATGGCACACCTGTTTTAGAAACAGGCTCTTACCTTCATCTTATCCCCAAATTACAACTTATGTTAGAAAAATTATACTGATATTAGAAAACTGTAATTCTATTTTGATCCCTGTCCAAGTTTGTTTCTCTTTTGCCTTTGAATCTTACCAAGGTTTTCCCAGTGATGGGAAGCCTGTCCTTGGATGGCTGTCTTGCTTGCAGTCTGCTTTCTATTGAAGATCACTAGATGGGACCACTAGGTGTCACTTGCTAGATCCCCATTTCCAACATTAACTTCCTTACTGGGATCTGAAGCTGCTTATTCACATCTTGTCCTCTCTCCACCCATGCTCACTGCTGAATGGACCAGGATTGAAGAAATAACTGAGTGCCTGAGTGTGGTTAGAAGTGGACCTCAGGTCACCTGAGGGTGACTTAGGGTTGGCCATGGGTTAGGCAAGCCCACCTGTAAGTGTTAGGAGGATGTCACAAACCTAGAGAGGCAAATCTGGTAATGACTTTGAGCAGGGACTCTGGACTCACACAGATCTAGGTGTGAATCCTGGACAGCTTACTTAATCTCCCTGTCCTTCAAATTATCTTTCCAGAAAGTAAGCGTAATTCTAATACAAATTTAGTGCTTACAGAGTGGTTGTGAAATTTGAAAGATTATGTCGTTAGAAGCTTTACCTCTGGACAAGATGGAGTAAGAAGGTCTGGATTTACCATTCTATTTAATGTAAAGAAAGAACAAACAGACAAAATATATAAAACAATAGTTTTAAGAGTTTGGACATCAGGCAACAAAGGTCTGTGATCCCTGAGAGAGAGAAAACAAATGAGGGGAGACCAGCTTACTCCACTGAGGGGCTTTTAGTCTATCATGTAAGCAGAAGAAGCTCAGGCAGAGCCTGGTAAACTTCATGACTTGAGGAGAGAGGGGAGGGTCTGAGGAGTCCTATGTGGCTGAAGTTCGCAAGACCAAATGCTGCAAAGGAGAGCAACACGGGAAGAACCTCAGGATCTGCAAAGGGTCTGTCTCAAGTATTTGGCAGAGTACTGATCAACCACATGAATGTTAGAAAAATAATCAAGGCCTGAGAAATAGTCATCTGGAAGGATTATAGAGAACAGTGTTGTGGGCTATGACAGTGCTACAAAGTGTGCCTGTTCTACTGCGGAGACTGAAAAAACTGATAATGAGTGAGGCACAGGGGGCCATACTCAGGAAGGTCTGGCCCCAGTAGTGGAGAACACTTGACCCTAGTCTGAACACTGCTCTAGTCCCGCCTAACCCATTTAAAAGCAAGACTCACAAGGATCACAGTGTTTCAAAGTAACTTAACTGTGTCCAAGAACAAAGCTGAAGAATATTTCTGGGAATACAAAAGTATCCAGAACCTAGTAAGGTAAAATTCATCATGTCTGGAATGCAATAAATGATTACTAGAACACAAAGAAGCAGAAAAATATAAAGAAAATAATCGAAAATGATCAAGAAGTGATGTGGATGTTGGAATTAGACAAAGACCTTAAACAGTTATTATAACTGTATTAGTATGTTTAAAAAAATTAAACAGAGACATGGAAGATATACAAAACACCCAATCTAACCTCTAGAGAGAAAAAGCAATAAAACAAATGTCTGATAAAAAATGCACTGGATAAGATTAACAACAGAGTAGGCAGACATTGCACAGGAAAAGATTAGTAAATTGTAAGATATAGCACTAGAAACTCCCAAAATGAAATACACAGAGGAAAAAAAAATTTAAAAAAAAGGAAAGATCTACATGAAAACTTCAAGCAGCCTGTATACATATAATTGACGTTTCTGAGAAAAGGATGGAGAGGAGTCAGAAAAAAATATTTGAAGGTACAATGGACAAAAGTTTTTCTAAGGTTGATGAGAACTATAAAACCATAGACATGAGACAGAAAATCAGCAAAGGTAGAGTAGACTTGAACAACACTATCAACCAACTTGGCCTCATGACATTTATAAAACAGCCTTACCCAATAACAATGAAATGTATACCTTTTTAAGTGCACATGGAACACTAAGTTTTTGTCAGGGATAGAAGCCTGCCTTTGAATGGCTGTCCTGTGGCTGGGAACCTGCTTTTTATTGCACATTGCCAGATGGTACTATGGGCAAGAGAGACCATATCTTGGGCAATAAAACAAGTCTTAATAAATTTAAAAGGATTTCAATACTAGAAAATATGTTCTCTGGCTACAATGAAATTAAATTAGAAATCAATAACATAAAAATATCTAGAAAATAACCAAACATTAAGAAACTAAAATATACTTCCAAGTATATTTTCATCAGGTCAAGGAAAAATATCAAAAATATTTTGAATTGAAAAAAAGTGTAACATATTAGACTTTATGGGATGTTTCTATGGCAGTATTTGGGGGAAAATTACAGCACTAAATGTCTTTATTAATAAACAGTCTCAAGTCAGTGATGTCACCTTTTATATTAATAAACTAGAAAGATAAGGACAGCTAAACCTAAAGTAAGAAGAAATAAAAATAATATTAAAGCAAAAGTCAACAAAATAGAAAACAGTCTGGCCAGAGGTTTGTCAATTTTATTTCTCTCCAAGAACTAAGAACATGGATCAGGAATCAAAGAGGGAAGAAACAAGCTACCAATATCAGGAATGAGAAGTGACATCACCACAGATCTACTGAAATGGAAAAGTCAGTGAGGAAACATTGTTAGCAACTTTATAAATTTGACATCTTAGAAGAAACTGACAGGTTTCTTGAAAGGCATAAACTACTGATGCTTACTCAAGAAAGTATTAATAACCTGAATAGTCCTACAGTAAATAAAGACCTTGAATTTGTAATTAAGACATCTACAAAGAAAACTTTAGGCTCAGATAGCCTCACTGGTGAATTCTCCCAAATATTTATAAAAGAGATAATATCAGTTCTACATAAACTGATCCAGAAAATTGAAAACGAGGAAATAATTTTCAACTCATCCTTTGAGAATGGCATTATCAAAACCAGATGACATTAGAAGTGAAGAAAACTACAGATCATTTTGTGAACATAGATGCAAAAATTTTCAAAAAAAATTTGTCAAATCCAATCCAAGCACACATAAAAATTAGAATACATTTTGAATAAGATGGTTTATCATAAAGAAGCACATAGTTTAATATTTAAAATCAATCAATTGAATTTATCATATTAGTAAACTAAAAAAGAAAAACTATATGATCATCTCCATAGAGACAGAAAAATCATGTGACAAAATGTAATACCCATTCCTGAAAAAAATCTTAGCAAACTAAGGATAAAGAAGAAAATTTCAACCTGATAAAGGGCATCTACAAAAGTATCTACAACTAACATCATACTTTATAGTGAAAGACTGATTTTTACCCCCAAATATCAAAAATAACGAAAATATATCTGCTTTCTCCTCTTCTATTCAACATTAGAAATTCTGGGCCGGGTGTGGTGGCTCACGCCTGTAATCCCAGCACTTTGGGAGGCCCAGGCAGGTGGATCACCTGAGGCCAGGAGTTTGAAATCAGCCTGAGAATATGGTAAAACCTCATCTCTACCAAAAATACAAAAATTAGCTGGGTGTGGTGGCATGTGACTGTAGTCCTAGCTACTTGGGAGGCTGAGGCAGGAGAATTGCTTGAACTGAGAAAGTGGAGGTTGCACTGAGCCGAGATCACGGCACTGCACTCCAGCCTGGGTGACAGCGAGACTCCATCTCAAAACAACAACAACAACGACAAAAAACACCCAGAAATTCTGATTAGTGTAACTGGCAAGTAAAAGAAGTTCAAAAAAAAAAAAAAAAAAAAAGGAAAGGAGGAAGTAAAGTAAAACTGTTTCATTGTAGAGTACATGCTTGTCTATGTAGAATGGTCTTTTTCAACCTCTGCTGGACATTTTGGTCCTGCTAATTCTTTGTTGTGGACGACTGTCCTGTGCGTTGTAGGATGTTTAATGGAATCTCTGGCCTCTAGCCACTAAATACCAGTAGTACTGCCCATCCTTGCTCCATGAGGTGACAACCAAAAGTGTGTCCAAGTATTGGTTTATGTCTCCCCAGAGAGGTAAAAACCACTCCCATTTGATAACTTCCAATAACAAAATCTGATGGAATCTACAAAAAAGCTATAATACTAAAACTAGTAAGTGAGTTTACCAAGATATGATACAAGATCAGTATACAGAAATAAATTGTATTTCTATATACTAGCAAATAAATGAATATGGAAATTAAATAGCAGTACCATTTACAACAGCATCAAAAGTATGACAAATTTTACAAAAGATGTTAAAAACTGCACACTGAAAACTATAAGACATTGTTAAGAAACATTAAACAAGACAGAAATAGATATCTCCTAACATAGGCTGGGAGAGTTAATATTTGTAAGATGTCAACTGTTCCTAAGTTAATTTATAAAATTAATGTAATCACAATCAAAATTTCAGCAGTCTTTCATGTAGCAATTGACAAGCTAATTCTAAAATTTACTGAAAACGCAAAAAAAAAAAAAATATCCAAAACAACTTAAAAAAAAAAAAAAACGGAACAAAGTTGAGAACAGATGCTACCTGATTTCAAGACTAATAAAAGGTACAGCAGTCAAGACAGTGTGGTATTGATATAAAGACAGTCAAAAGTATCAGTGGAAAATAGTAGAGTCCAGAGACCTGCAGATACATGGAAAACAGGTTTTTGACAAAGGTGTAAAAGCAGTTCAGTGGAGAAAGGATGGTTTTTTTCAACAAATCGTGCTAAACAATTGGATATGCTTATGCCAACAAAACAAAGCAAAAGAAAGTTCAATTTGCATAATTTTGCAAAATTAACTCACATTGGTTATAATTCCAAATGTAAAACACTTCTAGAAGAAAATATAGGATAAAATACTCATGATCTTGGATTAGGTAAAAGTTTCTGAGATGATATACCGAAAGCATAATCTATGAAAAGTATTGTTAAATTAAACTTCATGAAATTTAAGAACTTCTGCTTTTCAAAAGATATTGTTGAGAGAATGAAAGGACGAATAAGACTGGGAGAAAATATTTTCAGAGCCTATGTTTAATAAAAGTCTTGCATCTAGAATATGCATAGAACTCTTAAATCTCACCAATAAGAAGACATCAACAAATTTAAAATTTTTAAACTTCAAAGAATATCAACAAGAAAGTGAAAAGATTTTGCAAATTATGTATTTGATAAGGGACTTGTATCTAGAATATATAAAGAATACTTAACAACTCAATAATAAGACAATCCAATTTAAAAATGGAGAAGGAATCTGAATAGACATTCCTTCAAAGTAGGTATAATGCCAATAAACACAGGAAAATGTGCTCAACGTCATTAGCCATTAGAGAAATGCAAATCAAAAGTACAATGAATTACCATATCATACTTGCTGGAATAGCTATAATAACTAATACAGATCATGACAAACACCTGCAGGAATGTGGAGACATCAGAGCACTTACACAGTGCTGGCAGGAATGTGAAATGGTACAACTCTGGATAATAACACATCTGTGTCTTGGAAGATTAAGACTAGAAGTACCATACGACCTAGCAATTCTACTTCTAGGTATACACCCAAAATAAATGAAAGCATATGTCTACACAAACAATTGTACACAAATGTTCATAGCAGCAGCATTCATAAAAGCCAAAAAATGGAAACAACACAAACGTCTATCAACTGATGAATGGATAAATAAAATGTGTGTGTTCTAGTCATACAATGGAATATTATTTGTCAATAAAAATAAAGCACTAATATATACTATAACATAAATGAACCTTGAAAACATTCTGCTACATGAAAAAAGACAGCCACAAAGGATTACTTATTGTATGATTGCATTCATATGAAATGTCCAGAAGAGGCAAATCTTTAGAGGCAGAAAGCAGATTAGCAGTTTTGTGGTGCTTGTTCGGTGATGGATGGGAAATGAGGAGTGACTGCTTAATGTGTATAAGGAGATGAAATGTTCTCAAATTGATTATGGTGGTGATTCAAAATCTGTTAATATGCTAAAAAGCACTGACTTATATACTTTAAATTGGTAAATTTTATGATACCTAAATTGAGATAAAGCTTTTATTAAATAGGTACACACGCACACACACATACACACACCCACACACATCATGTAAAAGACTGGGCCCTCTAAATAGAGGCAGGACTTTTTGAAGTGATGGAAATCTTCTGTACCCTGAATGTGGTAGTAGTTACTGAGGTGAGAACATTTTTCAAAACTCATTGAGGTATATGTAAATTAATTCTCAATAAAGTTGTCTTTTTAAAAGTCCCAATCATAAGGAAAAAATAAATTTGAAATGGGCAAAAGATTTGAACTAACCACAGATGGCAAATAAGCACATGAAATGATATACAACATCATTAGTCATTAGAAAAGTGCAAATTAAAACAGGTATACCACTACCTATTAGAAGAGCTATTGACTGAGTGTCAGCAAAGATATGTTGGATCCAGAATGCTCAGGCACTGGTGGTGGTAATGTAACATGGTGTAACCATGTTGCAGAATGGTTGACAGTTTCTTAAACATTCAGCAGGCATCTACCACTTGATCCATTCCACTCTTAGGTATTTACCCGACAGAATTAAAAACACATGTCCATATGAAGACTTGTATACAAATGTTCATAGCAGTTTTATTTGTAATTGTGCAAAGCTGAAAATAATCCAAATGCCCATCAACAGGTGAATAAATAAACAGATTGTGGTATATACTGGTCAGCAATATAATAGAGTGACCTGCTTAGTACAAACTGTGTGAATCCATTTATTTTAAGGCATTAGAAAATGAAAATAAATCCATAGCAACAGAGAGAAGATCAATAGTTGTCTGGGGAGGAGAGTGGGGAGGTACAGGAGGGAGAACACAGGGAAATTTTGGGGGCTGATAAACATGTTCACTATATAGATCATGGTGATACTTTTATTGCTGTATATATGTCAAACTTTATCGAATTGTGTATTTTAAATAAGTGTGGTTTATTGTATGTCAATTATACCTCCATAAAGCTGTAAAAACAAAGATAATCCATTTAAAGTACCTGGCTTACAGTAAGAGCCTGTTTTCTCTAATGGCTCCCTGGCTTTACACACTGAAGTTATAGGAAGAAGTCTCCTACCCTGGCTTGGAAAGGCCCCTGAGACACAGACTAGCTTGCCCTCAGTGCTGCCCAGTCCCTTTCTAAAACACATTTGTTAGGGAAAGGAAGTCATCAATGATCCCTCTTCTATAAGAAGAGCTGGCTTACTTAGTCTGTCATATTTCTTTACCCACACTAGGCTTTCTTGGAGTCTGGCTTTAATAATTATTTTTGTATTATTTATTTTGTAAATTTCCATATAGCCAACCTATGCAGATCAAATGGTCTTCATCAGATTAACTCTACCAATATTTTTTTCTTTTTTTTTTTTTAAATTAATTAATTATTTATTTTACTTTAGGTGCATACTATATCTGGCATTTCTCCCCATGTTATCCCTCCCCACCCTCCCCTTCCTCCCCACCCCCCATTGTCTCTCCCCTACCCCCCCAATTGTGTCCTCTGTGTGTTGCTCCTCTCCCTGAGTCCACATGTTCTTGTTGTTCAACACCCACCTATGAGTGAGAACATATGGTGCTTGGCTTTCTGTTCTTGGGTCAGTTTGCTGAGAATGATGGTTTCCAGATTCATCCAAGTCCCTACAAAGGGCACAGACTCATCGTTTTTTATGGCTGCGTGGTATTCCATGGTGTATATGTACAACATTTTCTTTGTGCAGTCTATCATTGATGGGCATTTGGGTTGGTTCCAGGTCTTTGCTATTGTACACCGGGCTGCAATGAACATACGTGTGCATGTGTCTTTATAGTAGAATGATTTATAGTTCTTTGGGTATATACCCAGTAATGGGATTGCTGGGTCAAATGGAATTTCTATTTCTGGATCCTTGAGAAATTGCCACACTGTCTTCCACAATGGTTGAACTAATTTACACTCCCACCAACTGTATAAGAGTGTTCCTATTTCTCTACATCCTCTCCAGCATCTGTTGTCTCCTGATTTTTTAATGATCGCCATTCTAACTGGCGTGAGATGATATCTCAGTGTGGTTTTGATTTGCATTTCTCTAATGACCAGTGATAATGAGCATTTTTTCATATGTTTGTTGGCTTCATATATGTCCTCTTTTGAAAAGTGTCTGTTCATATCCTTCACCCACTTTTGAATGGGGTTGTTTTTTTCTTGTATATGTGTTTTAGTTCTTTGTAGATTCTGGATGTTAGCCCTTTGTCAGGAGGGTAGATTGCAAAAATTTTTTTGCCAGTCTGTGTCTTTTGATTGGGGCGTTTAGGCCATTTACATTCAATGTTAATATTGTTATGTGTGAATTTGATCCTGGCATTTTGTTACTGGCTGGTTTTCTGTCTCATTAGTTGACTCATTTTCTTCATTGCATTTTTGGTCTTTGCCAATTGGTTTGCTTTTGCAATGACTGGTACTTGTTCCTTTCCATGCTTAGTGTTTCCTTCAGGAGCTCTTGTAGGGCAGGTCTGGTGGTGACAAAATTTCTCAATAATTGCTTGTCCATAAAGGATTTTATTTCTCCTTCACTTATGAAGCTTAGTTTGGCTCGATATGAGATTTTGGGTTGCAAGTTCTTTTCTTTAAGGATGTTGAATATTGGCCCCCAATCTCTTCTGGCTTGTAGAGTTTCTGCCAGGAGATCTGCTGTGAGTCTGATTGGCTTCCCTCTGTGGGTGACCTGACCTTTCTCTCTGGCTGCCCTTAGCATTTTTTCCTTCATTTTGACCCTGGTGAATCTGACAATTATGTGCCTTGGGGGTTGCTCTTCTTGAGGAATATCTTTGTGGAGTTCTCTGTATTTCTTGAATTTGAAATTTGGACTGCCTTGCTAGGCTTGGGAAGTTCTCCTGGATAATATCCTGGAGTGTGTTTTCCAGCTTGGATTCATTCTCCCCGTCATATCCAGGTACACCAATCAAGCGTAGATTAGGTTTTTTCACTTAATCCCATATTTCTTGGAGGCTTTGTTCATTTCTTTTCACTCTTTTTTCTCTCGTATTGCCTTCTCTTTTTACTTCATTGAGTTGATCTTCAATCTCTGATATCCTTTCTTCTGCTTGATCAATTCGGCTATTAAAACTTGTGTTTGCTTCACGTAGTTCTCGTGCTGTGTTCTTCAACTCCATCAAGTCGTTTATGTTCTTCTCTAAGCTGGTTATTCTAGTTAGCATTTCGTCTAACCTTTTTTCAAGGTTTTTGGTTTCTTTGCATTGAGTTAGAACGTGTTCCTTTAGCTCTGAGAAGTTTGTTATTATCCACCTTCTGAA
>PVKV010040230.1:0-12414 GCA_004027835.1 Alouatta palliata
CTCCCACTGCTCCCCGGGTTGCTCTCGGCGGGGCTCCCACTGCCCCCCATGCTCCAGCTACCCCCCGTGCTCCCACTGCCCCCCGGATTGCTCTCGGCGGGGCTTCCACTGCCCACCAGTGCCGATCCCCTTCTGCTCAGGTCGCTTGCCCCTGACTGGGGGGACACAGCTCCGGGATCCCACGGCCACAAGCCCGTTCCTCACCCCTGTGCTCTGAAATGCGTTTCTTGGTTAGGAACACTGCTGTGCGGGAAATGATAATTTCCGAATGAGGGACTGTGGGCGATGGTGCTGAAGACAGCCCTGTAGTCAGGGACGGCGACACGTCCCAGACAAGCACTCACCCAGGGAGAACAGCTTGGCCTTTCCCGCCACAGAAGAGCCCAGTTTCCGTTGGCTGGCCCAGTGGCCGGGCCCTGCGGGGACACTGTGACCACAGCCGCCTCTGTGAGGGAAGCAGGGCTGTGGAGTCCTCACGTTCTCCCCAGTGCCATCGTGGTCACCTGTCCCCAAACTCACGCAGGAAGGACGGGGCAGCTGGTAAGGTGGTGCATCTCCACCTAACACGGAGAGCCCGAGTGCCCGGGACGTCCTCGTGACATTCACGGGGCACAGCGTCCTCCAGCCGTGAGCACTGGAGAGGCTGATGTGCGCCGGTCCCAGCTCCTGCCACCTCGCCCCCCGCCCCGCCCCTGACCACCCTGCCGCGCCTTTCCGGTTGGCTCCTCCCGTCCTCGATGGTCTGGTCAGACAGCGGCCGCCCACGAGCGTGCACCCGCGCTCAGGCCGCCTCTCCTCCGGTGCAGGCCAGCAGCCTGCTGTGATGTGGACGTCCTGCCTCCCAGTGTCCCGTCCCCACCACCTTCAGGACCGCCCGCGCCTGGGATGTGGCCCTCATGGTGCCGCAGCCTCACAGAAGCCACGCAGACCCCTAGGAACAAGGGACACCAGGGCACAGGCAGCCTGCAGCTCACCTGCTGAGTGGCTGAGGATGCGGCACACGCTGTCACCCGAAGGCAGAGGGGCCGCCCGGCCTTGAGCCTCCTTAGCGGTGAGACGCGCAGGGGCAGCCATTTCTGTCCCTTCTCGCCATGTCCGGAGCAGGAGACGTATCTGGTGCTCAGGCCTGTGTGTCTGTGAGGCCGGCGGTGTGCGTGAAGCCTCACACACTCAGGATGAGCCCCTCCTAACCCCAACATCTCCTCCTCCTACTCGCCCGTCCCCTCCTCATTCTTTCCCCTGGGATTTTGGAGTCAGAGGCTGTGGGGACAGCAGGGACGAGGGAGCCACATAGGCGTCCGCTTTATCCCTGCCTGGCCACTGGAGGGGGGCCTGGCCATGCTTTTCTTCCTAGAAACTCATCTGATCCTCTGAAGGCAGAGAAGGGACGACCAGAACAGAGACCTTGGGTGTCGGCCTCCTTCAGTCCAGGGCCTCCCCCACGCGCCGTCCTCGGGCCGCTGGTGGCTCCACAGTCCAGAGCAGCTGCTGGCTGGGGCCGGGCTCGGCGGTGCCCGCGGGCTGGGATGTGAAAGCCGCGTGCAGCCCTCGTCTGGCCAGGCCCCGGCTCCGGCCTGTGCGGTGCTTGACCGTGTTTAACGCGTACAAGAGATGCTCTCCACTTCACGCCTGGGGACGGCGGCCACGGGTATTCCGTGTCTTATCTTTCCACTGGACTCACACGTGGACTCACACCGCTCCGCGTTCGAAAGACGACTACACGCTCCTAAATGAGGTGGCCCCGGCTCTCCCTCAGATGGGGTTTGGCCGAGGGCAGACCAGGCCAGCCAGGCCCTGCAGGCGGGAGACGCCCAGCCAGTGGGAGCCACACGCAGCCCTGACACGCCCATGCCCTCGCTCGGGCACCCACCCCCATGCCTAGAGCCAGGGCTTTGCCTGGGGCCTCGGGATGGCAGGAGAGGCAGGCAGGGCCTGTGGGGTCGAGTTTCTTCTCTCCAAAGCTCCTGCGTCCCGGTCGGAGGATCAGGCGGAAGGAGCTGTCCCCACTTTCCCAGGGGGCTGCTCCTGCTGGGACCCGAGGGGTTCGTCAGAGTGAGTCCCCGGGAGCCAGGCCCAGTCATCTCGCTCCAGGCAGCCTGGCCCGAGGCCCTGACCAGACCACTGGCTCCGCACGACGCAGGGCCCTCTCCACACCTGACACAGAAGGGCCCATGGGCCTCGCCCAGGCTGCACCAGCACCAGGAATGCCAGGCTGCGCTGGGAAGTGCGGTGCCTCGCTCCGGGGTCAGGGTTGGTCCTCTCCTCTAAGTATCATCCTGTGGACCCCATTTTCCACATTTTCCATATTCAACACTATCATTTTGTTGTTAGAAGAAAGTTTTATCTCTAAATATGGCAGCTCTTGTCTCTGTACTTGTGGAGTTAGAACCCAGAAGAGAATGCAGCTCCCCTCACGTGACACCTGTGGTCAGGGTGGGGGCACCCAGCTATAAGCCACGTCATTCATGTTCAGCCCCTGTCAGTCCCATGGGAAGTGGCAGCCGAGGGGCAGCCTCATAAGTGCCACCTGAGCCGGCGGTGACCCCGTGTTGATGCCTGGCTGAGCTCCGGGAGACAGTGTACCCCTTCTAGGTCTGCCTGTGTGGGTGTCCCCTGTAAGCTGGTGCTGCCTGGGCGCCCCCCAGGACACAGGTTTCCAGGGACATCGGGGTTTGCCTGCCGCACCCAGCAGCAAAGAGGACTGAGCAAAGACTGAGGCTGCAGGGAAGAAACTCAATCCCCATGGGCCCCGCCGGCCTCTCCAAGGCCCCGACCACTGGACTCGAGGAAAGGTGAGAGGGGTGTCGACGGCCACAGGCAGGACTGCCGTTCACCCTGGACTGGGGGTCCTCTCCAGAGCCGCCCGTCTGGTCCTGAGACTCAGCCTGAGGCCTTGGCTGCCAGCCTGGCTGTAAGGAGAGCCTGTGCCAGGCCTTGGGGACCCCACTGCGGAGCACTCACAGAAAGCTCCCAGTGTTCCCAGGGCTGTCTCAGCGAAGCCTGGGGTGCCCAGTGGGGGCGGGGAGCAGGGCCCTTTCCCCTCTGGCCTGGAGCCTGTGCCTCTGAGTCCCCTGTGGGGTGGGGACCTCACGGCCATGCGCCTGGGTGCCCGTTTCTTCCTCCATGGACCTTGTCACAGGAATGGCTGCAGTGCCCAGGTCTGAGGCCCTGTGTCCCCAGAGCCCTCGTTCTCCCGGCTTCAGGCACTGGCCTCCATCTCTGACTCCCCCCAGTGCCCACACTTCCCTGGCTGTCCCCCGCCCTCCACCCCACCGACTAGGGCCCTCTCAGCCCCTCCACGACTGCTCCTCATTCCTCCTCCCCACGGCAACCGTGGTGATGGTCCCAAAGCCAGGCCTGTGTGAGGCTCCATCTCCAGCTCCCGCGTGCTCCGGCTCCAGGACGGGCTCCACGTGGCATCCGGCTGCTGCGGCTCACTCCTTCCCTCCTTCGGAAACGCTGCACTGGGCACGACAACGGCCACACAGGGCAGCGGCTGGGCTTCTCCAGCCAGACCTGGGGGTCGTCCCCGCTGGCACTAGGGGAGGTCGCCCGAAGCACCCAGGATGCAGGGAGGATGCCCTGAAAGGAGCCCCTTCCCCTTCTGAGGCTTCCGAGGAGCCCGGGGCCCTGTTCCACGGATCCCCACGGCATCCCTGGGATTTTCCCGATCCCTGTGCCTGCTCATGGAAGGCTCTGGGGCCTTCTAGAGAAGAGGGAGCCCTTGTCTTCTCAATGCTTCAGAAACTGTGCTCGCTCTGCCAACACCCAAAGGGGAGGAGGAGTCGCGTGTCGTCCAGGGCTCAATAGGCTGAGCCCCTCCCCGCTCCTGGCCTTGAGGCTGCTCTGTTTCTGAGCTGGGCACAGAAGCTGCAGTAACTCAAGGTCCACTGTGGGGTCGGGCCTCGCCCTGGCCCAGGTGAGCCAGAAGGGACAGCGCTGTGAGGGCTGGCGCCACACAGGTCTCGGGGCCAGGGAGAGAAGGCCACACCTGCGCCTGGGGGGGAGGGGAAGGGAGGAGGGGCTGTTGCCACTCTGAGCAGACACTGGAGGAGCATCAGGACAGGCCCTAAGGCACTGCTTCTCCCCACCCCACGGCCTTGGGAGAGGGTCCACCCCATTCCCTCCTGTCTCCTGCGACCTCTGACCCTCAGCCCCTCCTTCCTCTGGGCCTGGCACATGCCCATCCTCCCTCCATGCCAGCTGCTGGGCTCCTCACACGGAAACCCTGCTGAGGGGGCATCCGGGTCGGGGACTCTGGAACTCAAGGCCAGAGGCTCCATGCTGCCCTGGGACCTCCCCAGCAGTGACCTTGACCCCTGGACCTTGGCCACCCATCCCAGGCCACACCCAACCTAGCCCTTCCGAGTGTCCAGAAAACCCTGCAAGCAAAAGCCTACACTTCCGCGCCCCGGGGCCGGAGTCTGCCCAGAACGCCTTCTCTTCTCTTTCTCGTTCCTTTCGCTGAATCATCTTTTCTTTTTTGAGATGGAGTCTCGCTCTGTCGCCTGCGACTTCTGCCTCCCAGGTTCAAGCGATTCTCCTGCCTCAGACTCCCGAGTATCCAGGACCACAGACATGCAACACCATGCCCAGCTAATTTTTGTGTTTTAAAATATATTTTTATATGTTTATCTTTTGGTGCCGTGGCTCGAATTTTTGTATTTTCAGTAGAGACGGGGGCTTCCCTATGTTGGCCAGGACGGTCTTGACCTCATGGTCTGCCCGCCTCGGCCTCCCAAAGTGCTGGGATTACAGGTGTGAGCCACCACGTCCGGCCTGAGTGGTCTTTTCAGGACCACTCAGGCCTCCAGCATCAGGCACCCATGAGGTTGGCCTGTTTCCCGCGCAGGAGCCCCCATCCTGCATGTCCTATGACCGCTGCGGCGACCTGACCTGGAGTGGGCTTTGAGGGAGGCCCCAGCACTATGCGCAGAGGTGGGGTCCCGCCTCAGTGTCCCTCCCGACCCCTCCCTCTCAGGTCCCCTCAGTGCCCTGGGCAGATGCCCATGAGAACCCTGCTGAGGGGACATCAGGGTCAGGGACTCTGGGACTCAAGGCCAGGAGCTCCCCCCAAGGAAGGGTGTCCGGGCCCTGCCTCTCCCACGGCCCACCCATCAGCGGCAATGGATCGGAGTAGGGCAACTGGGGAGGCCTTGTGCTCCCGAGGAGCTTATCAACACCACATGGTTCACCTTTGCTCCTCAGCTCTGCTGTTGGCTGAGGGAGAGCGAAGGGGGGTTACATTTTAACATTTGCGATAGTGGATAGTCTACAGGAGTTCCCCCGGACGGCTGCTGCGGGCAAGGGTGCCCAGGGAGGCCACCGGCACATGGAGGACTGTCTCCAGCTTGACTGCTGTTGGTGAACTCTGAGTTTCGTTCACCTGATAACAACGTTCCCTCAAATGCGGCTTCCTTGGAAGCACTTCCATTTCAAAATACAGCTGCAAAGGGCCTCGCTTGGCCGTGAAGGTCGATGAACTGGCAGAAGGGGCAGAGACAAGTGTTATTTACGGCGCTCCAGCTCTCAGCAACAGCACGGGCTCCGTAAACAAGGCAGGCTTCCCATTTCACACTCTGCAAGGACAGTCAGCCCCACGCTAAAAAAAAAAAAAAAAAGGCAGGCTTTGCTCCCGGAAGTCCTCTGTCATCAATGGCAGGGCTTCATAATGACTCCAAGGCCAGCTCTGAGGCCAGGGTGTGGACCCCAGATGTGCAGATGCTGGGCTGGGGACGCCCCTCACCTGGCAGGAGGACAAAATCCTCAGGAGCCCCAGATAGGGGTGGGGCAGGAAAAGGGCAAACCACATGTAGCATTCAGTACCTGGTACACAGCACCCAGAACCCAGCACCCAGAATCCAGTACCCAGAACCCAGCACCCAGCACCTGCACTGCACTCAGCAAGGCCTGGAGGACACTAGGGCCGGCCCCAGGGAAGATGGCGAGAGCAGGTGGCTCATGGTCAGGTCTGGGCAGAGGTAGGAAGGGGCAGGCCAGCAGCCTTTGGGTAACAAGAAAGCTCCTCCTTGCTTGGTTTTCCAGCTCTGAAAACCAAGGGGGTTTTCAGAGGGAGGGGGTGAGGGAGGGGCAAGAAGGGGTATAGGGAGGAAACAGGAGAAACAAGGGAATCCCCCTGCTTCCCCAGCCCCTTCCAGAGCAGCAGCCCCCTCTGACCACCTGTGTGTGCTCCACTTTCACCTGAGGCTTCCCATCAGGGCTGCTAAATGGGGAGCCCCTGTCCCCGCCCCAGGTGCAGCCCTGGGCTCCCGACAGGCTGGGGAGGCTGGAGAGCTGTGGGCAGGCCCAGCTAGGGCCACCAAAGGTTCTGCACCTAAGGAAATGGGGATGATGAAGGGCTGGGGGAAGGGGCCTGGATGGATGGGACAGGGGTGTCTGGAGGCCTCAGAGAGCAGACTCACATGGGGACGATAGCCGCTGGGGGACCCCCAGAAGGGGTGCAGGGGCCAGATAGGCAGGGCTCCTGGAATGTTCCACAGAGGCCGACTGTGCTTGGCCTGGGTTCTCAGATACTCAGCGGGGTCCCAGGTGCTTCCTGGGAAAGCACAGGCCCCTGAGAAGACACTTCCCTGGTTGATGGTTAATCATGAACCGTTGCTTAGAAACCATTTTCCAAGATTCTGGGGGTGCTTGGAGGAGGAGCTCAGGGACAGCCCAGGTCCTTCGGGGTCAGGCTGTGGCCTTGGATACCCCTTCTGTCCCATCCACAAACTCAACTCAGCACCTCCTGGGGCTCGAACTGGCACTCAAGCCTCCCCTGCACCAGGGACCCCTACACGCCCTGGGGTCAGGTGGACCGACTGAGGACCCCTGCATGCCCTGGGGTCAGGTGGACGGAGCTGAGGACCGCTCATGCCCTGGGGTCAGGTGGACGGAGCTCAGGACCACCCCCACTCTCCGGGACCCAGGAACGCTGTGCCCACATCCCAGGATGTTTCTTCTGGGCCATGGAGTCCAAGGCGACTGAGCTTCTACTTTGAAGATCTAGGTTCATTTACTGACTGGCCGGGGGTGGGTGCTGGGACCCCCAGCTGGAAGGGGCAGCTCCCCGGGAGAGGCCAGTGGGAGGACCTTATCCTGGGTGGGGCTGTGAGGTGAGCAGGGCACTCGGGCTGGGCTGGGTTGTGGGAAGGAGGCCTGGGGTCTGGTGCCCCCTTGGCTTCCCGCCTGAATGGTCTCTGTGTCCCCAGGACTCAGTTTCCCTATCTGTAGAAAGATGGCTGACCCAGCCAGCCCTTTGTCACCAGGTGCATTATGTACCTGGAGGGGCTGTGGAAGGGGCTCCTCCCCCAAATCCCTCGGCCCAGGACCTTCAACAAGTTTGTGTGTATTTGTTTTAGACTGGACTTCCTCTCAAAGCTGCATTTGAACAAAGATTTCCAAAAACTGACTCAAGCATGGCTGGGACTCCAGAACCACATGACCTGTCACCACATCTGTGTCTAAGGAGGTGACCCTCCTCCTTGCCATGGGATGCTCCTGCCCCCGGATCCCGCCGTCTCCTGCAGAGAGCATGTCACGCCCGGTGCTGAGTCCCATTGACCCAGAGGCTTCCAGGGTCCAGGAGGAGCCTCCCTCTCCTCCCGGGCAGCCACACTAGCTCCCTACCTGCTGAGCAGGATGGGGCCACGCCCTCCTGTCTGAGCCCCTGCTGGTCCGACACTGCACTCCTAGACACTTTCTCTAAGTCCTAGACTGACTTCTGTCGGATCCATGGTCAAAACAGTCAAGGTGGCTGTGTGTGTCGACTCGGCCCCGTGGCTTGGTGGGAAGGATCGGGATGCCGGCCGCTAGGCTCCTCGCTCTTTGTCCCTGGCTGAGAACACATCACCTCAGTAGGCTCCTTCCTTGTCAACCCAGCACCCCCGCGGCTCAGGTGGTCAGCTCCGCCTTGCCAGGGCAAGCCAGAGGCTCTAGGCTGCTCCCCCACGGTTGTTTAGATTCCGTGACCAACCCTGCAGCCTCCTGCTCCTATATCAGCCCCATGCCCTGTGGGCCCCTGCGCCTCGCCTCTGCCTCCTCTTGGTGCCATCCCCTACCTGAGCCTCCTCCAGCTCCTGCTCTGTCCCCGCAGGGGGACTCCACTCTCACCTAGGCTCTTCACCCCAGAAGGATGCAGCCTCCTCCAGGAGCCTGGCCCTGAGGGTGGACCCAACTCCCGGAGGGACACCAACTGTGTCCAGGTGCCGGCAGCAGGAGGGGAAGGGAGGTGGAGGCATAGAGACTGCTCGGGTGGTAGCTCACCTTCCAGAAGGTCAGGAGAGGGTTCATCCCAGAGTCTGACCGCACAGCGCCCCTGTCTACCCACCCTGTGTGCCTCGGCCGGGAGAGGGCTCTACTTCTAGAAGAATCTGCCCAGGAGTTCACAGATGGGGGAGGCTTTGGAACTAAGATGTTTATTGCAGCGTGTTTGTAAACTGGACCATTGTGGAGAGTTTAATCATAGAAAACACAGAAATCAGCCGGACGCATCTGCACGCAGAGCCGTGCACCCTGCGAGAAACTCGAGGTGCGAAGTGCACCACCTGGGAACATGTATCGGCACATACGTCTAATACGCGTGTCAGGGTGGAGTTGGCACATGCGTGTAATATGCGTGTGCAGGTGTCAGGGTGGAGTTGGCATATGGGTATAATATGCGTGTGCATGTGCACATGCAAGGGTGGAGTTGGCACGTGCGTGTAATAGGTGTGTGTGTGTGTGTGTGCAAGTGCCAGGGTGGAGTTGGCACGTGTGTGTAATAGGCGTGTGCATGTGCACATGCCAGGGTGGAGTTGGCACGTGTGTGTAATAGGCGTGTGCACGTGCACATGCCAGGGTGGAGTTGGCACATGTGTGTAATAGGCATGTGCGTGTGCACATGCCAGGGTGGAGTTGGCACATGTGTGTAATATGCGTGTGCACGTCCACATGCCAGGGTGGAGTTGGCACGTGTGTGTAATAGGCGTGTGCACGTGCACATGCCAGGGTGGAGTTGGCACGTGTGTGTAATAGGCGTGTGCACGTGCACATGCCAGGGTGGAGTTGGCACGTGTGTGTAATAGGCGTGTGCACGTGCACATGCCAGGGTGGAGTTGGCACGTGTGTGTAATAGGCGTGTGCACGTGCACATGCCAGGGTGGAGTTGGCACGTGTGTGTAATATGCGTGTGCAGGTGTCAGGGTGGAGTTGGCATATGGGTATAATATGCGTGTGCACGTGCACATGCCAGGGTGGAGTTAGCACACATGTGTAATAGGCGTGTGCAAGTGTCAGGGTGGAAAATGCTGAACCGGCTGTTTCTCACCCCTGGACGGTGAAATGAAGACGCCCGTCCTCTCCCTGTGTTTGTTCTGCATTTTCCGACATGTTACAAAACTGTGTTATTTTATAATCCCCAAAGTTACAAAAACACACATTTACACTACTGTTATTTCTCTGACAATAACTGTAGGTGTCCCTTCACTTTTCCCAGCTGTGTGCCGTAGAGCAGAGGGGTTCCGTGGATCGCACCGGGGCTTCCAGGCAGGGCTCTGGCCCCTCAAGCCTCCAGGCCACAAGCATCAAGCTGGCCACATCCAGGCCCAGAGCTCATGCCGGGCAGCCTCCCTGGACCCTTCTCCACTCAGGACAGCCAGGGCGCCATCAGACACGCTCGGTGGAGAGGAGGTCACAGTCCATCTCTGCTTCCGCTGCCACCTGCCAAGCTTTGAGGCTCAGCTGTTACAGTGACTCAGAGCAGCCTGTCCCGGCTTATCTCTGGCTTATTTCCGCAACGATCCATCCACACTTGGGTGAGCAATGGCTCTCCTGATAACCCAGCAGTAAACACAGCAGGAATGTGGTGTCTGTCGGGGAGGGACAGCGTCCTGGCCGGCAGGTGCCCGGAACACCACACACACAGATATCCTGGGAATTCCCACTCGGGCCTGTTCCGGGAGCATGGAGCACCCATGGGTCCTGGGGTGCTGGCCCCTTCTCTCCCCTCTGCCTCTCTCCTCTCCTCTTCCCTCCTTCTCTCTCTCTCTCTGCCCTCTGTCTCTGTTTCTCTCTGTCTCCTGTCTGTCTCTGTGTCTTGCAGTATGTAGCCCCTACCCTCTGGCCTCCTGCCCTGGCGGGTGGCACGCTGATCCCCCTTCCCTGGAAGGCAAAGGCAGAGGCAGGGGCAAGGGTGAGGGTGACCAGGACAATGTTGGAGGCAGAGCTTACCCCATGAATTTAGCTCCGGGCCTGCGGGAGGTGGGAGGCCTCGGGGTCTCGTGACTTAGGAAGCTCCTGCTCAGTAACTCGGGCCTTACAAACCCTGCTCCTCCATGGAAACAAAGCAGCCGGTTCAGAGCAAAGGTTACTGATGTGCGATCACAAGGCTCTCCAAGACCACCATGTCGGCTGCTGCCCGAAGCCGGGTGCTGGGGTACGTAACAGGCACCACCAACGAGCCATCGGATTCCCTGGCACCTCTCTCTGGCCGGGTGTGGGGGGAATCAGAGCTTTCAGGATGTCCCTGCTCTGGCTGGGCGTGGGGGGAATCAGAGCTTTCAGGATGTCCCTGCCCTGTCCTGGAGGCCATCCCAGGACTCGGGCACCCCCAGGCCCCCCTGCTTCTCTCCTGGGCCCAGCCTAGCCTCACACTCACCTCGATGCACCTGGAAGTTTCCAGAAGGGATGGAATCAGGGGAGACTGTGCTTCGCTGAGATGGCTCCAGCCATAGCTCAGCTTTGACGGCCACACTCCGGTGGATAGCTCCTCTAGGGTGGACGCAGGAGCCCCGTGGCCCCGCTGGGGTGATGACATGGGTGCCAGGGGCAAGCCTCCGCTGACGATTCTCAGGCGGGGAGGGGCGGAGGGCTATGGAGTCCAGGACGCAGCAGGTCCAATCCCTGTCGGGTGCCTGGCCCTGTGCTGGGGACCGCGACCCTGCCTTGGCTGGCGGTGAGCAAGTGATAGGGGCAACACAGGCGGACCAAGCCCGGCTTCCTGCTGTCCCATCTCCTGAAAAGTCTCAGAGGCTCTTAAGGGGCGGTGTCTCTGAGGCGAGCCTCCTCCCCACCACCCTCCCAGCCACCCTATCTAACCGGACGTCATTTTTCCACACCAGAGGGGAGCGGGGACCTGGAGGTGATTCCCACGCATGTGTCTCCTGTGGGCTTGGTCCCTGTGAGATGCCCTGCGGGCCCGGAAAGACCAAGGCCAGGACACGCTGGGACCCCTGGGGTCCTGGTGGCTTCCGAATGCTGTCCCTCAGTGAGGGCCTGGCTGAGCAGCCAGCTCATTACCAGGCTACTGTGCCCCAGCAGACCTCTGCCGAGCTCAGGGTCCATCCACCTTGCTGGGCTGAAGGCACAGCCGGAGGCCTCTGTTGCGCAGCACTAAGATGTCCTGGTTGGGAGCTGAGGCCTCTGCCAGCAGGCTGGGTGGGGGCTGGGAGGTGGCACAGTGGCTGGGAGGAGGAGGCCGTCCCCAGGAGAGGAAGAATCCAGAATGCGTGTCCAAATGCAGTCCTGGGCCAGTGTGGGGCTGGGACGGCTGAGGCCAATTCTTGGTGAGGATGTCCCTTGGCCATCCATCCTCGTCATGTGGGTGCCTGTGACCATGCCTCAGACTCTCCTCCTCCAGCCTTGGGGGTGCTGTGCCTCCTTGTCCCCTTGAAGGAGCAGGTGCATGGATGTTAGAATGGCTTTGGCTGGCAGATGTGGGCAGGGGTGGCCCATACCCGGTCGCCAGCTCCCTGCCCCAGCTTCAGCCGCTGTGGACTCCTGCAGGTGCTTCTGAGGTGCAGCTGCCTGGAGGGTCCGCGGCCCGTAGGACATCGTCTTGGACAGTTGGGGGATATTTGTTCCTGCAGCGTAGCCTAGCTTGTGCGGGCTAAAATGTCGTGTCTTCCGGATGATTTGAAAGGTTGGGCATCTTATGTGAGAAGCATCTAAAGCTGAAAGCATGCCCCATTTCAATAAAATCCAAGAGGCAAAAACCAAGAAATTGGTGAAGGGTCAAATCCCCTCTGCAAAGGATTCCAGAAGGTCTTTGGCGTATTTCAGCTGTATGTTGTTAAGTTTATGAAATTAGCGACGGTTTTAAAGAAGTGATATTACGTACCACGAGTGAAAGTGCTCGAGTAGACGACGCCGATTTCCTGCTGGTGGGAGCGCGACGCAGCTTTTTAGAGAATTTTGTGATGTATGTGCCTGCCCTGAAGATGCGTGCAGCCTGTGGTCTCATAATTCCCATCACAGCAATCTACCCCAAGGACAACACTGGAAATGTGGGTTAATTGAGTCATCTGGTCAAGGAATAGACATGAAAAACTCTGAGTTTATTTGTGGTGAATTGAAGCCAGCGTTGTAAAAATTATGTATGATGGACAAGTTGGGATGATTCCAGGATGGTAAAATTGGTTAAATATTTAAAAATCA
>PVKV010040231.1:0-12413 GCA_004027835.1 Alouatta palliata
ATCCCTTTTTAGCAAATAGACATAGTGATTAAGTTTTTAAGTGATAACTTACAGAATGAAAATAGATTTGACTTAACTTTTATAGTAATGGGTATGTAAATATTTGCTGTACTTTTCTTCTTTCTCTCACAAAGTAATTGGCTGGCGTGGTCTTTTATCTTTTCAGAGCCCATGTGTCAACAGTCTCTCATTCTTCCAAGATTTCTTATTATACAGCTAATTGAAATCTGTGACCTCTGGCTTCTAATGTTTTTTAAAGATAAGGCTTAATTAAAGAATAAGGGGCTTGGAGTTTTCTGATTCCACAATAGTAATATTCTTTCAGTGTGCAGTTACCAGTGACAGCCCCGAGTAGGATAGAGGGAGCCCTTGTGCAGGCTGTGCCCTTTGCTCTTCGACTTTCTCCTTGGTTTCTGGCCTCACCTGGCATTCCAGGCCCTCCTTGCCCTCCCCTGACTCTTTCTCACAGTGAGTGGTGTTTAGACCCACATCTGGGCTCTAGGTGGGCTCAATGCTGCCAGGCTCTTTCCATGATGATCATCCTTTTAAAACTGGTGCTCTGTTGTAACCTTTCTTGCTTTACTCTTCTTTTTTTAAACACAAAGTCTTACTCTTTTGCCCAGGCTGGAGTGCAGTGGTACAATCATGGCTCACTGCAGCCTCGACTCCTGGGCTCAAGCAATCCTCCCACCTCCACCTCCTGAGTAGCTGGGACTACAGGTGTGTATTGCCATGCATGGCCAATTTTTAAAAAATGTTTTGTAGACATGGAGTCTCGCTATGTTGCCAGGCTGGTCTCAAACTCCTGCGCTCAAGCGATCTGCCCACCTCAGCCTTCCAGAATGCTGGGATGACAGGCGTGAACCACTGTGCCTGGATATTTTAATTTTGGGATGGGATTTGGCTTTCTTGGTTGTCCTTTATGGGTGTGTGTCTGGGCTGGAGGCTTTGTGGGGAAGCAACGTGTATGCAGGTTGTGCTGGCTGTTGAGCTCCGTCTCCCAGCTTCGCAGTGCCTCTGTGCTCCGCTCTGAGGCCCATGCAGCCTCAGGCTCTGCAGGACACTTTTCTGTTCTCAGATCCTTTTAAGGCTCCACCCAGTAGGGGCGGCAGGGGAGACTGGGAGATGGAGGGTGGGGAGGAGTGTAGGGAGGAGTGTGGGTGAGGGGGTGGGGACAGGGGCTTCTTCCCTCTCCTGTTGTCCTGCCACCATTGCCTGCAGGAGGCTTCCCTACAGCAGCAAGTGTGGGCCAGGTTTCTGCTTCTCCCTCCCAGAAGCAGCCTGGTCAGTCTCTGCCCGCACCACACCCAGGTTCTTCCTTAGCATCCCTCCATCAGGGGCCAGCCCCTCCAACCTGCTCCCAGGGCTGGTGACCCCAGCTGCCTCTCTTGGGTCCCTCATCACACAGTCCCACAAAGGACCCTGGTTTTGCTGTGCCTGGGCTTCTCTGTTGCTGGGTGTGGTGTTCTAGATACTGCTGTTCTGGGGAAGGAGGCCTAACCAGATGCCCTCAAATGCTGCATCCACCCTCATATGTGGCCTGCTCCATGCTCCCTGCACACTCAGGAGATCCTGGACTCATGGTGGTCCTCAAGCCCCTCCCCCTGTGGTGGCCGGGTGTCCTGTGATGCGTATGGCCAGCATCCTCCACCTGTGTGGTGCCATGGCTTCCACAGTTGTTGGGGAGCATGAGTGAGCCCATGATAGGAGAAAGTGAAAACAATTCAGAATAGTCATTAGAGAGCAGACAGATTTTCACCTTTGGGATGTTATGATACTGTCACTAAAAATGGTATTTCTCTTTTTTTTTTTGAGACGGAGTTTCGCTCTTGTTACCCAGGCTGGAGTGCAATGGCGCAATCTCGGCTCACTGCAACCTCCGCCTCCCAGGTTCAAGCAATTCTCCTGCCCCAGCCTCCCGAGTAGCTGGGACTACAGCCATGTGCCACCATGCCCAGCTAATTTTTGTATTTTTAGTAGAGACGGGGTTTCACCATGTTGACCAGGATGGTCTCGATCTCTTGACCTCGTGATCCACCCGCCTCGGCCTCCCAAAGTGCTGGGATTACAGGCGTGAGCCACCGTGCCCGGCCGGTATTTCTCTTAATCTTAAAAACTTTGTGTTCATGTTCAGTTAGAAATACAGAATATATAATCCACGTCTGATTGCAGCTATGTTAAATAAAAACACTCAGAAAAAAGACCTAATGGGTCCAGACATAGTGGCTCACAGCAGTGGTCTCAGCACTTGGGGAGGCTGAGCAGAGGATCGCTTGAGCCTCAGGGTTTGAGACCAGCCTGAACAACAGAGCGAGACCCCGTCTCTACAAAAAATTTAAGTTAACCAGGCATGGTGGCACACGCCTGTGGTCATAGCTGCTCAGGAGGCTGGGGCAGGAAGATGGCTTTAGCCTGGGATTTCAATGATGCAGTGAGCCAAGATCGCGCTACCACATTCTAGCCTGGGTGACAGTGAGACTCTGACTTAAAAAAAACAAAAAGACGGACAGGAAATACACCAAAATGTCAAATTGGTTATCCATAGGTGATGAAACTTGGGGGTTTGAGTTTGCTTTAACTTTTATATGTTTTCTCTATTTTCTGAAATATTATTTTTTAGTGGAGAGTGTCCTACCTCTTTTTATTTAAAAATCCTGATATGAGCTAAGCCTTTTATTTCCTTGTCTTTAGCAGCTTACTTTCTCTGTTGCAGGATGGCAAAACAGAAGAGAAAAGTTCCCGAAGTGACGGAGGAAAAGAACAAAAAGCTGAAGAAGGTGTCAGCAGAGGGGCCACTGCTGGGCCCTGAGGCTGCGCCAGATGGTGATGGAGCCGGCCCCCAGGTAAGGCCAACAGTGCCTCGCTGGCCCTGCCCTCTGGGATCCATCTGTTACTTGATTGGGAGGGAGAAGGGGGCGATTCTGCCTGCTGGTCTCTCCGTGAAGCAGAGGCTGGAACAGGTGCGGAGGCATGGATGGGCTTGGTGCCTTCCAGAAGTGATTGTAGGACAAAGAAGAATTTTAGTGAATTTTGGGTTGGAACCCCATGACTGCCTTTCTTAGCTGCCAGGAAACTGCTGTTTTGGGTGCCATGCTGTGTAGGGGACTTGGTGGCAGTGTGCAGGATGGGGAAGAGCCTGTAGCAGGCCTTTGTTTGTGCCCTGGGAAGGTGCAGGTGGCAGCTCCTCACTGGTATGTGTGCAGTGGTGTGGCCTGGAAGCCTGTATTGAAAAACGCACATCTAGAAATTTTCACGTCTAATAACACGATGATTGTGAGTTTGAAAATCACCTGTTAGCATCACCTTTTTTTTTTTTTTTTTTTTCTTTTTTTAAGATGGGGGTTTCACCATGATGGCCAGGCTGGTCTTGAACTGCTGACCTCAGGTGATCCACCCACCTCGGCCTCCCAAAGTGCTAGGATTACAGGCGTGAGCCAGCGCGCCCGGCCAGGCATCACTTTTTAAACTGCATGCAGTGGATTATGACATTGAGATTTGAGTATCCACCACCATTCCCTTGAAAAAAACAACATGAACAGTCTTCTCCTAAAGTTATGCATTTTTAGACCTTGTTTTTTTGAGACACAGTCTCACTCTGTTGCCCAGGCTGGAGTGCAGTGGCTCCATCTTGGCTCAGTGCAGCCTCCATCTCCTGGTCCAAGCGATTCTCCTGCCTCAGCCTCCCAAGTAGCTGGGATTACAGGTGCACGCCACCACACCTGACTAATATTTTGAATTTTTGATAGAGGCAGGGTTTCACCATGTTGGCCAGGCTGATTTTGAACTCCCAACCTCAAGTGATCCTCCCACCTCAGCCTCCCAACATGCTGGAATTACAGGTGTGAGCCACTGCACCTGGGCTGCATTTATTTATTTATTTATTTATTGAGATGAAGTCTCACTCTGTTGCCCAGGCTGGAATGCAGTGGTGCTATCTCGGCTCACTGCCACCTCTGCCACCCAGGTTCAAGCGATTCTCCTGCCTCAGTCCCCCAAGTAGCTAGTATTACAGGTGCACGCCCCCACACCCAACTAATTTTTTGTATTTGTTTTTTAAGACAGAGTCTCACTCTGTTGCCCAGGCTGGAGTGAGGTGGTGGGACCTCGGCTCACTGCAACCGCTACTGCCCGGGTTCAAGCGATTCTCCTGCCTCAGCCTCCCGAGTAGCTGGGATTACAGGTGCTTGCCACTGCACCCAGATAATTTTTTTGTGTTTTTACAAAATAGATACATTTTGTATTTTACAAAATAGAGACGGGGTTTCACCATCTTGGCCAGGCTGGTCTTGAACTCCCGACCTCGTGATCCACCCACCTTGGCCACCAAAGTGCTGGGATTACAGGCGTGAGCCACTGTGCCCAATTTTTTGTATTTTTTACAGAGTTGGAGTTTCACCATGTTGGCCAGGCTGGTCTTGAACTCCCGACCTCAAGTGATCCTCTCTCCTTGGCCTCCCAACACTGGAATTTTAGAGGTCAGCCGCCACACCTGGGCTGCATTTTTATTTTTGGAAGTATTTTATTACTTACTGCATCATGTTTGCCCTCCATAAAAAGTTTTATACATTTAAATTAGAAAATATAAAAAATTTTTGTTACCTACCAAGTTCTAAGTGTTAAGTTTTTCGTCTGCATTGAGCCGTGTTTACCATTGGTAGTATGCACTTGATCAAAACAGCATCATGGATTAGGAATTTTCACAGGTTAGTCTGTGTAAAGTGCATCATGTCGTGATCAGGGCGTTGTGACACTGTGTCATCACCCCACAGGAGGGCAGGGCTTTCCTTGTCGCTGCCATTGGCGCATGCACCGTGGATCGGGCTGTCATTTCCCGACAGCGACCCATTTTCCGTGGCCTTTGTTCCTGTTCTCAGGTCAGACTTAGGTGCCGAGTGCCCTTGTTGACAGAGATGAGGAAACGGGAGCGAGAGTTCTGTTGTAGCTTTGTTGCTTAAGTCCTTAAACTGAGACTGTTCTGTGATTTGGGGCACTTATTTTCAAAATTTATTTTTAAAGATCTATCAGTAAGTGACAGCTGGTGTGAGTCCCTGAGTTTCTGGAAGAGCTGGAAGCCACCTGACTTGTGCTAGGGCATGGTGCTGGCTTGCTACATTTATTCACTTCCCCAGGGTGACGCCAGGGTTCAAGCTCTGCCGCTGTTTCCTGCCAGAGGTCTCATGCCTGGGGCGGTATGCCATTGTGAGATGTGGGGTGGCAGGTAGCCCTGTTTTTCATTAAATGAGAAAAGGGCCGCTGTGCAGAGGGAGGTGGAAAGGGGGAGTCCACGTTGGCCCCTCTTCAAAGTGGCTGCCAGCAGGAGGCAGGCACAGCTGGCACTTGGAGGGGCCCCGAGGCCACCTGGCTGCAGATGCCTGGGACAGTGGAGTGTGCCTGGTTGATGGGTGTAGCTCAGATCACTCTGGGATCCTGTCCAGTGAGGCAGCACTGAGCTCTTGGAAGTTGATGTGCAATCACGTCCACATCTGTGGCTGAGGCGGCTCAGCAGCCATGGGTGGAGGGGAGAAGCCAGGAGTGTGTGCCTGGAGGAGGTCCTGGCTGTGTCTCGGAGGGTCATCTCTCAGCTGCCACCCCACAAGGGGCGAGGGAAGCCAGACAGCACCCCCAGCACAGCCATATAGCTTGTGCCAGGCTCTCCCTAGTGGGACACCAAAAGGCTACCCGGAGGCAGAGGCCTGGCAGATGCAGGCATCCCGCGGCTCCTGTGCAGCAGTCAGGAGGCAGCCCAGCATTTCACCCCAGCCTCACTCTGAATTTTGGATCCTGCTCTGCAGGCTGTTGAATTCCTGTGTCCCCCAGGCCGACTGCCTCTTCCTCGAGACTTCTTCACAATTTGAAGTCCAGTGGTGCGGGTGCTTTTAGGTTCTTTTTGGTTTCTGGGTTCCAGATGGACAGTGGTTTCCCGAGAGCTGTTTGAGCTCTTGTTCTGTGATTCAACCCAGTTGCGATTCTACAGCGCCTCAGAGCCTCAAGCAGACGTGATTTTGATGGGCACGGCGTTCACCTGGACTTTGAGTTGAGCCATGAGGCTTCTGGGTCTCCCTTCTTGGTGAGCCCTCCTCCTGCCTCATCCCCACACAGGCCCCTGGTCACTGGCAGGACCCACAAGATGGCTTGGCTTATGGTGACTGGGCAGATGTAAAAACTCGCACTCAAGTGAGGGAGTGGTGTCTGTCCTTCTGTTTAAGTTGAAGTAATTTTTTTAAAGTATGTAACTGTTTTTCGTTATTAAAATGCATGTTGATTAAAAGACAGCTGGAAAGCAAGAGGGGAGAGAAGAGAGCCTTTGGGTGTTTCCTTCAGCTCTCCTTTGAGGGCTGGGCTTCTGCTGGTCTGTAACATGCGGCTGCCAGCAGAATCACCTGCACTATCACTTGGCCCTCCAGCCCCTGGCGAGGAGTTGGTCTCAGGCCCACCCAGTTGAACACTGGGGAGCGACCTGAAACTGGTTCCTTAGCCTTTGGAGGAGCTGGCAGCGGGAAGAGGGCCTGGGAAGCTGGGGAATGCATCTCAGTGGAGCCGGGTTTGACAGCAGGGGTCGGCAGCCACGCTCCTTCTGAGGGAGCTGGTGGAGGGCGTTGCTTTTGGTGGGATTCTCTGCAAAGTGCATGCCCTGTGGCCAGGGTCCAGGCTGCTGGGAGGATTTTCAGATGGGTCTCTGTGACTGAGTTGCAGGGGTCTGGGGGCTCATGGTCTGATGTGTCCAGGAGCCAGTCTCCCAATAAAAATGGGTGTCTGCTAATACAGATAGTTCTTTGCTGACTCTCCCTGGTTCTCATGGGAAATTGTTAAAAAAAAAAAAAAAAAAAAAAGGTTTCAGGCCTTTTTTTTGAAGTGGAACCTAAGTGCTTAGAATGTTGGGTGGCTAGGCCTGGGGAACAGCATTCCTGGGCTCCGCAGGAGCTTGTGGAAAAGTACTGTGCTGACTCCCTCCCCACCCCCCAGTGGATCCTGGCTGAACCTCTGGAATCTGCCATGGAGGACAGAGAAGCCTGTGTCCCCCTATGGGCCATCGTGTTGTCCTCCCAGCAACATCCGTCTGGGGAGCCCACGGGTCAGCGGCCGCTCCCGGGGCCCCGTGCAGCTTCTTCCCACAGTGTGAGCATGCTGAGATTGTGCCAGGATTGCCGCCATGTCCCCAAGTGCTGGGAACGTCATCGACCCTTGGGGAGCGTTCCCTCAGCATTCCAGTTTCCACTCAGGCCTGTGAGCTTGGCCCAGGAAGCTTCCTGAGCCGGTGCACTCACAGTCCCAAGGTTCTGTCCCTGCTGCCTCAGTCTGGCACTGCTGAGGTTTGGCCACTCTTCGGTCCTGGGCAGCAGGGCCTCAGGACCTCGGCTCTGGGCTTGTTTGCTGAGCTCGCTATCCCGGAGGTCCCTGCTGGCCTGGAGTGCTGGGAAGGTGGGTAGCTTGTGGTGGCCCCACAGGAGGAACAGTTGCTCCCATGGGCCTGTCTTGTGTCTTGGTGACTGGGCTACTTGACTGCCTGCTGGTCTAAGAAAGAACTGGCACCTGCCATTTTTGTCCTCCTCAGTTCTCTGGGCAGGAGGTTCTGCCGTGGGGTTTGGTGTCTCGGGCCTTTCCTCATGGGCCAGAGGGGTCCCAGAGTTTGCCCTCCCTGTCTGCTTCCTGTTTCTTAGCTAAGCCCTCTCCTGGGAGCTGGGGTTTAGGAGTTCTGTCTTCACGTTCCTTTAACTCTTCCAGGCCTGGTTTCCCACTTGAGCAAGTTGTGAGGATGAGGTTTTAGATAACACATGTCCTTGGGGCGGACTGCGGGGCCCCAGCTGAGCCAGGCCTGCTGCTCAGCATCCTTTGGGGTTGGCGGACATGGAAGGAGGTCATGGTGTGACTCGGCAGGTCTTTCTGTCTTTCTCCTTCCCTCTCCAGTCTCACTAAATGGGACCCTTAGCTTCTGTTTCTGTTTGAGGCACGGAGCTGTATGCGGGGGAAGGCAGTGTATGTGTGACTGCCCCATGCAGAGCCAGCCGAGTGGCTGTGGGTTTCAAGGCCTGTGACAGCCCGGCCACCTCTCTGCCACTGTCAGTGCCGTTGGCTGCCTGGAAATGGGAAGGTGGGCTCTCCCAGTCCACTGCTGTCAGACAACTGTCCTGGCTTCATAAAAATCCCTAATGTGTACAGGTACTTTCCATCCACACACATGGATTCATGACAGCAGATTCTTAGCAGCCTGGTTTCAGTCACCTGGCCGGCTAGTCCTGGAGAAGAGACTTACCCCTCGTTTCTGACTCTGGTTACCTCATAGAGCACACTAGCAGAGACCAGGATCCCTTCCTGTGGCTGGCTGCCAGCTGGCGGAGGCTCAGCCCAGGGCAGGGTCCACATGTTGAGGTGCCGTGTAAGGACCATCGGGGCTTGAACAAGGTCTCGGCATGTACAGCACAGTGCCGTTTGTGAGCGCTGCCCTGTGTGAGTGCAGTGGCCCATGGAAGGCTGTGTGGGTGGTTGTAGATCCAGGGCTCCATGTTCCCAGGTACAGCCTTTCTGGTCCTGGGTGTTTCATGGGCTTGGCTGAAACCCACCTGAATGACCGGCTGGCTGCAGGGCCTGCACCTTGCACGGCCAGCATGTGGGGCCGCAGGTTGTGGCCAGGTGGAAGGGAGCACGGCCAGCACGTGGGGCCACAGGTCGTGGCCAGGTGGAAGGGAGCATGGCCAGCACGTGGGGCCACAGGTCGTGGCCAGGTGGAAGGGAGCACGGCCAGCACGTGGGGCCGCAGGTTGTGGCCAGGCGGAAGGGAGCACGGATAGCACGTGGGGCCGCAGGTCGTGGCCAGGTGGAAGGGAGCAGGGTTTCTCAGCGTGGACTGTCCACGTAGAGGTTCTCGAGTTGCTGCTTTTGTAATCTTGAAAGTCAGATGTGAATTACACAAGCCTGAAGCCCGCAGCTTTGTAAAACCATCCAATGAGGCTGTGGACTTCATGGCCTTGAGAATTTCCTCAGAGCCAGAATACTTAATACCAATGGTATTTTGCCCCAAGAAGTATTATTGCTCCGGCAGTGGGATTTTTGTCATTGAACTCTTGGGGCTGAGTGGTTGCCGGTGTCTGTGGAGGCTCCCTGGCAGCCCAGATTGTTTTTCTTAGTAGAATTCCAACTACTCCCACCCACATTGTTTTTATTTTCTTGGGTCTGACTGCTGTGTGCCAGGCTGTCTGTGACTGAGTTATGAACTGATAGACGCATACGGCTGAAAAGCAGGTGGGACCTGAGGAACCGTCTTATGTGTGGGAAAACTGAACTTCCAAGAACTTCCTCGGTCTCCCTGAGGCCCACGTAGGCAGCGGGAGTCCAGCTCCCTCCTCCGTCCCTGCCGGCCACGCAGCCCCCTGTGTCCATCCATTTTTGTGGCTGAGTAATATTCCATGGTGCGGAATTATCACAGATTCTCTCACCCATTTACCAGTGTTTGGAAATTGAGTTGTTTCCTCTTGGGGTGGAATGTGCTGTGAATTTCTGGGTCCTATAATAAGCGTGTGGTTAATTTTTTAAGAAGCTGCTGGCCGGGCATGGTGGCTCACGCCTGTAATCCCAGCACTTCTGGGAGGCTGAGGCAGAAGGATAACTTGAGTTCAGGAGTTTGAGTCCAGCCGGGGCAATGTGGTGAAACCCCATCTGTACAGAAAATACAAAAATTAGCCAGGCATGGTGGCGCACACCTGTAGTCTCAGCTACTCGGGAGGCGGAGATGGGAGAGTCACATGAGGCTGCAGCGAGCCAGGAGTGCACCACTGTACTCCAGCCTGGACGGCAGAGTGAGACCCTGTCTCAAACCCCAAAAACATTTAGCAAAAAAGAGGCACGAGGGTTCCGGTGTCTCCACATCCTGGTTGGCATTTGCTGCTGCTAGCTTGTGAATTTGGGCCACTCTCCTGGGTATAGTCTTGTCATACTGAGTATGTGATTTTAAAAAACAGCTTTTTATTGAGGTATAATAGACATAATGTCAGTTTTTTTCTTTATGACTTCTTTTTTTTACTTCCAAAAGAAGTGCTTTTCTCTTTCACAATTAATTATATGCTTATTATTTTCTTATGCATTTTTTCTGTTTTATAGTTTTTATTTTTATATTTTTTAGAACCAAAATTTGTATTTATGTTTATATTTATGTGAGATAGGGATATAACTTCTTTTGTTCTAAAAGAAAGATACACTTAGCGTCTTTTGTTGAGTATTCTATCCTTTTTGTTTGTTTGTTTGAGATCGAGTTTCTCTCTTGTTGCCTAGGTTGGAGTGCAATGGCGTGATGTCAGCTCAGCACAACCTCTGCCTCCCAGGTTCAAGCGATTCTCCTGCCTCAGCCTCCTGAACTAGCTGTGATTACAGGCATGTGCCACCACACCCGGCTAATTTTGTATTTTTAGCAGAGACGGGGTTTCTCCATGTTGGTCAGGCTGGTCTCCAACTCCCCACCTCAGGTGATCCACCCTTCTCAGCCTCCCAAAGTGCTAGGATCACAAGCGTGAGCCACTGAGTCCGGCCGAGGGTTGTACTTTCCCCGTGTCCTCTCTGGCACTGTGATATGCGACCTTCTGATTCTAGATATCCTAGTGTGTCTGGGAAGTGATAGCTCACTGTGGTTTTGATTGGCATTTCCCCAAGGCGCATGATGGTGAGCATCTTTCATGTGCTTGTTGGTCATTTTTATATCTTCCTTGGAGAAACGTATATTCAAACCCTTTGCTGCTGGGCACGGTGGCTCACTCCTGTAATCCCAGCTCTGGGAGACTGAGGCAGGAGGATCACTTGAGGCCAGAGGTTCGAGACTAGCCTGGGCAACTTAGCAAGATCCTGTCTCTACAAAAAATTAAGAATATTAGCTAGGCATGGTTACACATGCCTGTAGTCCCAGGTGCTTGGGAGGCTGAGGTGGGAGGATCGCTTGAGCCCAAGATTCTGAGGCTGCAGTGAGCTGTGATATCCACAGCACTCCAGCCTGGGTGACAGAGCAAGACTTCGTCCCGAAAAAAAAAAAAAAAAAAAAAAAAAAAAACAACGAAACAAACCCTTTCGCCATTTTAACCACAGTGGTTACGTGTGTCTATTATTGAGTTGCGAGAGTGTTTTATGAACTCTAGGTACAATTCTTTATTGGATATATGACTTGCAGATGAAGCCAACAAAATAAACCCTCCCCATCTTAACCACAGTGGTTATTTGTGTCTTTATTATTGAGCTTCGAGAGTGTTTTGTGAATTCTAGGTACAGTTCTTTATTGGATATGTGACTTGCAGCTATTTTCTCCCATTCTGTGGCTTCTCTTTCAGTTTCTTCATGATGTCCTTTGAGGCACATAAGTTTTTAATTTTGATGAAGACCAGTTTATCAATTTTTTTTTTTTGTCTGTGCTTTTGATGTCACATCTAAGAAGTGATCCTCCTGCCTTGACCTCTCAAAGTGCTGGGAATACAGGCATGAGCCCCTGTGTCTGGCATTACATTCATGTTTTTTATTTCCTTTTCATTAATTTTTGAGTGTGGTGCGAGGTGTGGAGATCCAGTTTCATTCTTCTGCATGTGGATATCTGCTTGCTCCAGCACCACTTGTTGAAAAGACAATTCTTTTATTGTTTGAATTGTCTTGGAATCCTGGTTAGAATAGCCTATTTTTTAAAGAGTTGCATAGTATTCTATTACCTTGTTTTACCATAATTTATTTAGTGAGGTCCTTGCCACACTGTTTAACACTTTAGTTTTTTTTTTTTTTTTTTTTTTTAATGTTTTAATATCTAGTAAGGACTTTTTTTTTGGTAGAGCTAGGGGTCTCACTATGTTGTCCAGGCTGATCTCAGACTCCTGGACTCAAGCAATCCTCCTCCTCAAGCCTCCCAAAGTGCTGAGATTATAGGTGTGAGCCACCTTGCCTTGCCATAAGGACTTCATTGTTTCTGTGGACAGTGTTTTTGGCCTTTTATTTGTATGAATTTTGGAATCAGCTTTTATATTCCACGAAAATTTTTCTGTGACTTACTGAGGTTGTCTTTTGTGTTATTCAGGAAAATTTTCTGGTTTTCTCTGGAAAGGCCTTGCTTGTTTCTTGTTAGGATTCTTAGATGTCTTTGAGTCTGTTTCTTCCTTTGGTGTGTCGTAATGGTTATTGCTGGTGTATTGGGAAATTACAGATGATTTGGATGTTGATCTTATAGCTAACTACGATGCTGAGCTTTCTGTTGTCAGTAGATTCTCTTCCATCGGGCTTTTTAAGTAAATGAAGATGTCTTCAGAGAATGAAACGTGTGTCTCCGCCTTCTTTGTTTTTCTTCTGGCAGCAGCTAGGACTTTTGAGCCAGTGCTGTCTGATAGAGGTGATAATCCTTAATACGGACATACAATTCACATTTTCCAAAGCAGAACTACTTTTGTGTTTCTGGCATAACC
>PVKV010040232.1:0-12412 GCA_004027835.1 Alouatta palliata
GCGTATTTTTTATAACAAAATAGCAGAAGTTTTTATTTATTTTAAAGCAGAGTATATTTAATTTGTGCATAATTTTCATAAGAGTGTAGAAACAGGGGTGTTATATTTTTCATAACTGAGTAGCAGAGGAGTATTTATTTATATATAGCAGAGCATAATTAGAGGGTACATAATTTTTAAAACAGAGTAAAAATTGAGGGTCTATATTTTTCATAACAGAGTAGAAAGAGGGATTATATATTTTATAACAGAGTAGCAGAATAGTGTTTATTTATTTTTAAGCAGAGTATATTAAGAGTGTGTATATTATTTATAACAGGTTACAAAATGAGTGTGTATATTTTTTATAACAGTAGCAGAAATTTTTATTTATTTTAAAGCAGAGTATGTTTAAAATGTGTATAATTTTCATAAGAGTGTAGTAACGGGTGTTATATTTTTCATAACTGAGTAGCAGAGGAGTTTTTATTTGTTTAAACACAGCATATTTGGAGGGTACATAATTTTTATAACAGAGTAAAAATTGAGGGTCTATATTTTTCATAACAGAGTAGAAAGAGGGATTATATATTTTATAAAAGAGTAGCAGAATAGTGTTTATTTATTTTAAAGCAGAGTATATTAAGAGTGTGTATATTATTTATAACAGGTTACAAAGTGAGTGTGTGTATTTTTTATAACAGTAAAAATATAGAGTGTATATTTTTTACAACATAGTAGCAGAAGTTTTTACTTATTTTAAAGCAGAGTATATTTAAAGTGTGTATAATTTTCATAAGAGTGTAGTAACAGGTGTTATATTTTTCATAACTGATTAGCTGAGGAGGTTTTATTTATTTAAAGCAGAGCATAGTTAGAGGGTACATATTTTTTATAACAGTAAAAATTGATGTTCTATATTTTTCATAACAGGGTAGAAATAGAGGGATTATATTTTTTATAACAGAGTAGTGGAATAGTGTTTATTTATTTTAAAGCAGAATATATTAAGAGTGTGTATATTATTTATAACAGGTTACAATGTGATGGTGTATATATTTATAACAGTAGAAATACAGAGTGCATAATTTTTATGACAGAGTAGCAGAAGTTTTTATTTATTTTAAAGCAGAGTATATTGAGATCGTGTATATTTGTTATAACAGAGGATTATTTGAGGGTGTATATATTTTATAACAGAAAAGTAATAGACGGTGAATAATTTTATCACAGAGTGGAATTTGAGGGTTCTTAATTTCTATAACAGAGTAGCCGGAGAGGGTTTTTTATTATAAAGTAGAGTATATATAGAGTGTGTATATTTTTCATAACAGAGTAGATATAGAGGGTTTATATTTTTTATAACAGAGTAGATATAGAGGGTGTATAATTTTAATAACAGTAGAAATTGAGGATGTGTATTTTTTTATAACTGAGTTGATGTAGAGGCTTCATATTTTTTATAACAGAGTAGCAGAGGTTTTTTATTTTAAAGCAGAGTATATTTAAAGGGTGTATAATTTTCATAAGAGTGTAGTAACAGAGTTGTTATATTTTTCATAACAGAGTAGCAGAGGAGTTTTTATTTGTTTAAAAAGAGCATATTTAGAGGGTACATAATTTTTATAACAGTAAAATATGAGGTTCTATATTTTTCATAACAGAGTAGAAAGAGAGGGATTATATATTTTATAACAGAGTAGCAGAATAGTGTTTATTTATTTTAAAGCAGAGTATATAGAGAGGGTGCATATTATCTGTAACAGGTGACAAAGGGAGGGTGTATATTTTTTATAACAGTAGAAATAGAGAGTGTATATTTTTTATAACAGTAGCAGAAGTTTTTCTTTATTTTAAAGCAGAGTATATTTAAAGGGTGTATAATTTACATAAGAGTGTAGTAACAGGTGTTATATTTTTCATAACTGATGAGCTGAGGAGTTATTTATTTAATGCAGAGAATATTTAGAGGGTACATATTTTTTATAGCAGTAAAAATTGAGGTTCTGTATTTTTCATAACAGGGTAGAAATAGAGGGATTACACATTTTATAACAGAGTAGCAGAATAGTGTTTATTTATTTTAAAGCATTATATATAAATTGTGTGTATATTACTTATAAAAGGTTACAAAGTGATGGTGTATATTATTATAACTGTAGAAGTAGAGTGTGCATATTTTTTATAACAGAGTAGCAGAAGATTTTATTTATTTTAAAGCAGAGTATATTTAAATTGTGCATAATTTTCATCAGAGTGTAGAAACAGAGGTGTTATATTTTTCATAACACAGTAGCAGGGGAGTTTCTATTTATTTAAAGCAGAGCATATTTAGAGGGTACATATTTTTATAACAAAGTAAAAATTGACGTTCTATATTTTTAATAACATAGTAGAAATAGAGGGATTATACATTCTATAACAGAGTTGCAGAATAGTGTTTATTTATTTCAAAACAGAGTATTTTAACAGTGTGTATATTATTTATAACAGGATACAAAGTGAGTGTGTATAGTTTTTATAACAGTAAAAAAGAGAGTGTATATTTTTTATAACAGTAGCAGAAGTTTTTGCTTATTTTAAAGCAGAGTATATTTAAAGTGTGTATAATTTTCAAAAGAGTGTAGAAACAGAGGTGTTATATTTTTCGTAACTGAGTAGCAGAGTAGTTTTTATTTATTTGAAACATAGCATATTTCGAGGGTGCATGTTATTTATAACAGAGTAAAAATTAAGATTTTATATTTTTCATAACAGAGTAGAAATAGAGGGTGTATACTTTTTTTACAGAGTACAAATTTAGGGTTTATAGTTATTATAACAGTAGAAATAGAGTTTGTATATTTTTCATAACATAGCAGAAATAGAGGGTGTGTATTTTTATAGCCGTACAAATTAAGGGTGTATATAACTTATAACGAAGTAGAAATACAGGGTGTATATTTTTTATAACAGTGTAGCAGGATAGTGGTTATTTATTTCAAAGCAGAGTATATTTAGAGGGTGTATATTTTTTTATAACAGAGTACAAATTTAGGGTGTATATATTTTATAACATTAGAAATAGAGCTTTTATATTATTTATAATAGAGTAGCATGAGAGGGTTTTTTATACTAAAGCAGAGTATATTTAGAGTGGGTGTATGTTTAATAACCAAGTAGACATAGAAGGCTTATATATTTTATAACACAGTAGAAATAGAGGGTGAATAGTTTTTTATAACAGAGTAGAAATAGAGGGTGTCTATTTTTTATAACAGTGTAGCAGAAGTGTGTTTGTTTATTTTACAGTAGAGGATATTTAGAGGGAGTATAGTTTTCATAGCAGAGTAGTAATAGGGGGTGTCTATTTTTTATAACAGAGTACAAATTGAGGGTGTATCTATTAATAACAGAGTAGAATAGACGGTGTATATTTTTTTATAACAGAGTAGCAGAGTTGCAGATGTGTGCTTATTTGTTTAAAGCAGAATGTATTTAGAGGGTGTATATTTTGTATAACAGAGTAAAATTTCAAGGTGTATATATTCTATAACAGAGAGGAAATAGAGAGTGTATATTTTTTATAACAGTACAAATTGAGCGGGCATATGTTTTCTAACTGTAGAAATAGAGGTTTATTTTAAAAAACGGAGTACAAATTGAATGTGTATATTTTCATAGCAGAGTAGAGATAGAGGATTTATATATTTTATAACAGAATAGCAGAAGAGTGTTTATTTTTTTAAAAGCAGAGCATATTTAGAGGGTCTATATAGTTTATAACAGAATAGAAACAGTGTATGTATCTTTAATAACTCAGTATAATTTGTGAGTGTATGTTTTTTATAAAAGAGTAGAAATAGAAGTTTTATATATTTATAACAGAGTAATAGAAACGTGTTTATTTTTTTAAAGCATAGAATATTTAGAGTGTGTATATTTATTATAACAGAGTAAAATATTGGGATGTATAATTTTCACCAGTGTAGCAGTTCAGGGTTTATATTTTTATATCAGAGAGGCAGAGGAGTATTTTTTTATTGTAAAGCAGATTATATTTAGAGGGTTTATATTTTTCATAACAGAGTAAAAATAGAGGGTGTATATATTTTATAAGAGAGTACAAATTGTTGGTGTATATTTTTTATAAGAGAGTAGAAATAGAGGGTTTGTGTATTTTATACTACAGTAGCAGAAGAGTGTTTGTTTATTTTAAAGTAGAGAATATTTAGAGGGTGTATACTTTTTATAACAGAGTACAAATAGGGGGTGTATTTCTTTTATAACAGTGGAAATGGAGGGCATTTATTTTAATAGCAGAGGACAAAATGAGGGTGTATGTATTTTATAACAGAGTAGAATTACAGGTTGTATGATTTATTATAACAGAGAAAATATTGAAGATGTTTATTATTTATAACACCAGAAATATAAGGTTTGTATGTTTATAACGGAATAGCAGAAGAGTGATTGTTTATTTTGACGCAGAGCGTATTTAGTGGGTGAATATTTTTAACAACAGAGTAGAAATAGAGGGTGTATATTTTTTATAACAGAGTACAAATTTAGGGTTTATAATTTTTATAACAGTAGAAATAGAAGGTGTATATTTTTTATAACATAGTAGAAATAGAGGGTGTGTATTTTTATAACCGTACAAATTAAGGGTGTATATAATTTATAACGAAGTAGAATTACAGGGTGTATATTTTTTATAAGAGTGTAGCAGGGTAGTGGTTATTTCTTTCAAAGCAGAGTATATATTGAGGGTGTATATTTTTTTATAACAGAGTACAAATTTAGGGTGTATATTTTTTATAACATTAGAATTAGAGTTTTTATATTATTTATAATAGAGTAGCATGAGAGGGCTTTTTTACATGAAAGCAGAGTATATTTTGTGTGGGTATATGTTTAATAAGCAAGTAGACATAAAAGGCTTATATATTTTATAGCACACTAGAAATAGAGGATGAAAATTTTTTATAACAGAGTAGAAATAGAGGGTGTCTATTTTATATAACAGTGTAGCAGAAGAGTGTTTCTTTATTTTACAGTAGAAGATATTTAGAGGGAGTAGAGATTTCATAGCAGAGTATTAATAGGGGGTGTCTATATTTTATAATAGAGTACAAATTTATGGTGTATATATTAATAACAGAGTAGAACTACACGGTGCATATTTTTTTATAACAGAGTAGCAGAGTTGCAGATGTGTGCTTATTTATTTAAAGCAGAGTATATTTAGAGGGTGTATATTTTGTATAACAGTGTAAAATTTCAGGGTGTATATATTCTATACGAGAGAAGAAATAGAGGGTGTATATATTTTATAACTGTACAAATTGTGTGTGTATATTTTTTATAACGGAGTAGAAGGAAGGGATTTATATTTTTTATAACAGAGTATCAGAAATTTGATAATTTATTAAAAAGTAGAGTTTATTTAGAGCGTGTGTGTTTTTTAACAGAGTACAAATTGAGGATATATATTTTTTATAACAGAGTAAAAACTGACTGTGTATAATTTTAATAACAGGGTAGAATTAGTGGTTTTCTATTCTTTAAAATATAGTAGAATAAAATTATTTACTTTTAAGCAGAGTATATTTATAGGGGGTATATTTTTTATAACAGAAGAAAATCTGAGGGTGTATATTTTTAATAACAGAGTAGAAATAGAGGGTAAATATTTTTATATCAGAGTACAAATTGAGCGGGAATATATTTTCTAACAGGAGAAATAGAGGTTTTTTTTTTAACGTAGTACAAATTGAATGTGTATACTTTCATAGCAGCGTAGACATAGAGGATTTATATATTTTATAACAGAGTAGCAGAAGAGTGTTTATTTTTTAAAAAGCAGAGCATATTTAGAGGGTGTATATAGTTTATAACAGAGTACAAACAGAGCATGTATCTTTAATAACTCAGTATAATTTGTGTGTGTATGTTATTTATAACAGAGTAGAAATAGATGTTTTATATATTTATAACAGAGGAATAGAAACGTGTTTATTTTTTTAAAGCATGAAATATTTAGAGTGTGCACATTCATTATAACAGATTAAAATATTAGGATGTATATTTTTCACCAGTGTAGTAGTCAGGGTTTATATTTTTATTACAGAGAGTCAGAGGACAATATTTTTTATTGTAAAGCAGAGTATATTTAGAGGGTTGATATTTTTTATAACAGAGTAGAAATAGTTTGTGTAAATATTTTATAAGAGAGTACAAATTGTGGATGTATATTTTTTATAAGAGAGTAGAAACAGAGGGTTTGTATAATTTATACTACAGTAGCAGAAGTGTGTTTGTTTATTTTAAAGCAGAGTATATTTAGAGGGTGTATATTTTTTATATCAGAGGACAAATTGAGGGTGTATTTATTTTATAACAGTGGAAACTGAGGGTGTATATTTTAATAGTATAGTACAAAATGAGGGTGTATATATTTTATAACAGAGTAGAATTACAGGTTTTATAACTTTTTATAACAGAGAAAAAATTGAAGGTGTATATTATTTATAACCACAGAAATGTAATATTTGTATGTTTATAACAGAATAGCAGAAGAGTGATTGTTTATTTTGATGCAGAGGTTATTTAGTGGGTGAATATTTTTAATAAAAATGTAGAAATAGAGGGTGTATATTTTTTATATCATAGTTGAAATAGAGGGTGTGTATTTTTATAACCGTACAAATTAAGGGTGTATATATTTTATAATGAAGTAGAAATACTGGGTGTATATTATTTATAACAGTGTAGCAGGATAGTGGTTATTTATTTCAAAGTAGAGTATATTTAGAGGGTGTATATTTTTTTATAACAGAGTACAAATTTAGGGTGTATATTTTTTATAACATTAGAAATAGTGTTTTTATATTATTTATAATAGAGTAACATAAGAGGGCTACTTATATTAAAGCAGTGTATATTTAGAGTGGGTATATGTTTATTAACCAAGTAGACATAGAAGGCTTATATGTTTTACAACACAGTAGAAATAGAGGGTGAATATTTTTTATAACAGAGTAGAAATAGAGGGTGTCTATTTTTTATAACAGTGTAGCAGAAGAGTGTTTTACATTAGAGAATATTTAGAGGGAGTATAGTTTTCGTAGCAGAGTAGTAATAGGGGGTGTCTATTTTTAATAGAGTACAAATTGATGGTGTATCTATTAATAACAGAGTAGAAATTGATGGTGTATATTTTTTTGTAACAGAGTAGAAGATTTGCAGATATGTGCTTATTTATTTAAAGCAGAGTATATTCAGAGGGTGTGTATTTTGTATAACGGAGTAAAACTTCAGGGTGTATATATTCTGTAACAGAGAAGAAATAGAGGGTGTATATTTTTTAAAACAGAGTAGCCGAAGAGAGTTTACTTATTTTAAAGCAGAGTATATAGAGAGGGTGTATATTTCTTATAATAGAGTACAAATTGAGGGTTTATAATTATTATAACAGAAGAAATAGAGGGTGTATATTTTTTATAACTGTACAAATTGTGTGTGTATATTTTTTATAACAGAGTTGAAGGAAGGGGTTTATATTTTTTATAACAGAGTATCAGAGGATTCATAATTTATTATAAAGTAGAGTTTATTTAGAGCGTGTGTGTTTTTTAACAGAGTACAAATTGAGGATATATATTTTTTATAACAGAGTAAAAACTGAGGTTGTATAATTTTAATAACAGGAAAGTATTAGTGGATTTATATTCTTCAAAACAGAGTAAAATAATTTATATTAAAGCAGAGAATATTTATAGGGGGTATATTTTTTATAACAGAGTAAAATCTGAGAGTGTACATTTTCAATAACAGAGTACAAATTGAGCGGGCATATGTTTTCTAACAGTAGAAATAGAGGTTTTTTTTTTAATAATGGAGTACAAATTGAATGTGTATAGTTTCATAGCAGAGTATAATTTTCATAAGAGTGTAGAAACAGAGGTGTTATATTTTTCATAACTGAGTAGCAGAGGAGTTTTTAATTATTAAAAGCAGAGAATAATTAGAGGGTACATATTTTTTTAACAGAAAAAAATTGATGTTCTATAATTTTCATAACAGGGTAGATATAGAGGGATTATACTTTTTAATAACAGAATAGCACAATAGTGTTTATTTATTGTAAAGCAGAGTATATTAAAAGTTTGTATATCATAAAAGTTTACAAAGTGAGGTGTATATTTTTTATCACAGTAGACATAGAGAGTGTATATTTTTTATAGCAGAATAGAAGTTTTTATTTATTTTAAAGCAGAGTATATTAAAGTGTGTATAATTTTCATAAGAATGAAGTAACAGAGGTGTTATATTTTTCATATCTGAGCAGCAGAGGAGTTTTTATTTATTTAAAGCAGAGTGTGTTTAAAGGGTACATATTTTTTATAAGAGAGTAAAAATTAAGGTTTTATACTTTTCATAACAGTGTAGAAATAGAGGGATTATATTTTTTATAAGACAATAGCAGAATAGTGTTTATTTATTTTAAAGCAGAATATATTAAGAGTGTGTATATTATTTTTAACAGGTTACAATATGAGGGTGTACATTTTTTATAACAGTAGACATAGCGGGTGTATATTTTTTATAACAGAGAACCAGAAGTTTTTATTTATTTTAAGGAGAGAGTTTTTTATTTTAAAGCCGATTATATTAAGAGTGTGTATATTACTTATAACAGGTTACAAAGTGAAGGAATATTATTTTTATCACAGTAGACATAGAGAGTGTATATTTTTATAACAGAGTAGCAGAAATTTTTATTTATTTTAAAGCAGATTATATTGAAAGGGTGTATAATTTTCATAAGAGTGTAGAAAGAGAGGTGTTATACTTTTTATATCTTAGCAGCAGAGGAGTTTTTATTTATTTAAAGCACAGCATATTTAGTGGGTACATAATTTTTTAAGAGAGTAAAAATTAAGGTTGTATATTTTTCAGGACAGGGTAGAAATAGAGGGATTATATTTTTTATAACAGAGTAGCAGAATAGTGTTTATTTATTTCAAAGCAGAGTATCTTAAGAGTGTGTATATTATTTATAACAAGTTACAAAGTGAGGGTGTATATTTTTTATAACAGTAGGTACAGAGGGTGTATATTTATTATACCAGAGAAGCAGAAATTTTTATTTATTTTAAAGCAGAGTGTATTAAAGTGTGTATAATTTTCATAAGAGTGTAGTAACAGGTGTTATATTTTTCATATCTGAGCTGCAGAGGAGATTTTATTAATTTAAAGGAGAGCATATTTAGAGGGTAAATATTTTTTATAACATTAAAATTAAGGTTCTATATTTCTCATAACAGTACGAATTGAGGGTTTATATTTTTATAACAGAGTAGCAGAAGAGAGTTTATTTAGTTTAAAGAAGAGTATAATTAAAGGGTGTATAATTTTCATAAGAGTGTAGAAACAGAAGTGTTATATTTTTCATAACTGAGTAGCAGAGGCTTTTTTAATTATTTAAAGCAGAGAATAATTAGAGGGTACATATTTTTTAACAAAGTAAAAATTGATGTTCTATAATTTTCATAACAGGGTAGATATAGAGGGATTATATTTTTTTATAACAGAATAGCAGAATAGTGTTTATTTTAAAGCAGAGTATATTAAGAGAGTGTATATTATAAAAGGTTACAAAGTGAGGGTGTATATTTTTTATCACAGTAGAAATATAGAGTGTATATTTTTTATAACAGAGTAGAAGTTTTTATTTATTTTAAAGCAGAGTATACTAAAGTGGGTATAATTTTCATAAGAATGTAGTAACACAGGTGTTATATTTTTCATATCTGAGAGGCAGAGGAATTTTTATTTATTTAATGCAGAGCGTATTTAAAGGGTACATATTTTTTATGAGAGAAAAATTAAGATTTAATAGTTTTCATAATTGTGTAGGAATAGAGGGATTATATTTTTTATAAAACAATAGCAGAATAGTGTTTATTTATTGAAAAGCAGAGTATATTAAGAGTGTGTACATTATTTTTAACAAGTTACAATGTGAGGGTGTACATTTTTTATAACAGTAGACATAGCGGGTGTATATTTTTTATGACAGGGTAGAAGAAATTTTCATGTATTTTAAAGCAGAGTATATTTAAAGGGTGTATAATTTACATAAGAGTGTAGTAACAGGTGTTATATTTTTCATAACTGATGAGCTGAGGAGTTTTTATTTATTTAATGCAGAGCATATTTAGAGGGTACATATTTTTTATAGCAGTAAAAATTGAGGTCCTGTATTTTTCATAACTGGGTAGAAATAGAGGGATTATACATTTTATAACAGAGTAGCAGAATAGTGTTTATTTATTTTAAAGCATTATATATTAAGAGTGTGTATATTATTTATAAAAGGTTACAAAGTGATGGTGTATATTATTATAAGTGTAGAAGTAGAGTGTGCATATTTTTTATAACAGAGTAGCAGAAGATTTTATTTATTTTAAAGCAGAGTATATTTAAAGGGTGTATAATTTTCATAAGAGTGTAGTAACAGGTGTTATATTTTTCATAACTGAGTAGCAGAGGAGTTTTTATTTATTTAAAGCAGAGCATATTTAAAGGGTATATATATTTTACATCATTAAAAATTAAGATTCTATGTTTTTCATATCAGGGTGGAGAGTGATTATATATTTTATAACAGAGTAGAAAAAGAGAGATATTTATTTCAAAGCGGAGTATAATAAGACTGTGTATATTGTTTATAACAGGTTACAAATGAGGGTGTTTTTTTTTATACCAGTAGAAATAGAGAGTGTATATTTTTTATAACAGTAGCAGACGTTTTTATTTATTTTAAAGCAGAGTATATTAAAGGGTGTATAATTTTCATAAGAGTATAGTAACAGGAGTTATATTTTTCATAACTGAGTAGCAGAGGAGTTTTTATTTATTTAAAGCAGAGCATATTTAGAGAGTACATATTTTTTATAAAAGTAAAAATTAAGGTTCTATATTTTTAATAACACAGTAGAAATTGAGGGATCATATTTTTATAACAGAGTAACAGGAGAGAGTTTTTTTATTTTAAAGCAGATTATATTAAGAGTGTGTATATTACTTATAACAGGTTACAAAGTGTAGGTATTTATTTTTTATCACAGTAGACATAGAGCATTTTTATTTTTTATAACAGTAGCAGAAATTTTTATTTATTTTAAAGCAGAGTATATTGAAAGGGTGTATAATTTTCATAAGAGTGTAGAAACAGAAGTGTTATATTTTTTATATCTGAAGAGCAGAGGAGTTTTTATTTATTTAAAGCACAGCATATTTAGTCGGTACATAATTTTTTAAGAGAGTAGAAATTAAGTTTGTATATTTTTCATGACAGGGTAGAAATAGAGGGATTATATTTTTTATAACAGAGTAGCAGAATAGTGCTTATTTATTTTAAAGCAGAGTATCTTAAGAGTGTGTATATTATTTATAACAAGTTACAAAATGAGGATATATATTTTTTATAACAGTAGGTAGAGAAGGTATATATTTTTTATAACAGAGAAGCAGAAATTTTTTATTTATTTTAAAGCAGAGTGTATTAAAGTGTGTATAATTTTCATAAGAATGTAGTAACAGGTGTTATATTCTTCATATCTGAGAAACACTCTTATGAAAATTATACACCCTTTAAATATACTCTGCTTTAAACTAAATAAACTCTCTTCTGCTACTCTGTTATAAAAAATATAAACCCTCAATTCGTACTCTGTTATGAGAAATATAGAACCTTAATTTTAATGTTATAAAAAATATGTACCCTCTAAATATGCTCTCCTTTAAATTAATAAAATCTCCTCTGCTGCTCAGATATGAAGAATATAACACCTGTTACTACATTCTTATGAAAATTATACACACTTTAATACACTCTGCTTTAAAATAAATAAAAAATTTCTGCTTCTCTGTTATAAAAAATATATACCTTCTCTACCTACTGTTATAAAAAATATACATCCTCATTTTGTAACTTGTTATAAATAATATACACACTCTTAAGATACTCTGCTTTAAAATAAATAAACACCACAGATTCCACAGAAATTCAAACCATCCTCAGAGATTATTACAAACAACTCTATGCACATCAACTAGTAAACCTGGAAGAAATGGATAAATTCCTGGACACTTGCATCCTCCCAAGCCTAAACCAGGAAGAAGTCGAAACCTGAATAGACCAATAACAAGGTCTGAAGTTGAGGCAGCAATTAAGAGCCTAAAACCCAAAAAAAGCCCAGGTCCAGATGGGTTCACAGCCGAATTCTACCAGACATACAAAGAGGAGCTGGGACCATTCCTTCTGAAACTATTCCAAACAATCCAGAAAGAGGGAATCCTCCCCAAATCATTTTATGAGACCAACATCATCCTGATACCAAAACCCGGCAGAGACTCAGCAAGAAAAGAAAACTTCAGGCCA
>PVKV010040233.1:0-12424 GCA_004027835.1 Alouatta palliata
GAGCCTGGGCCTGCTGAGGGGTGAGAGGGTTCCCCAGTTCCTGGGCCTGCTGACGGGTGAGAGGTATCCCCAGTTCCTGGGCCTGCTGACGGGTAAGAGGGATCCCCAGGGCCTGGGCCTGCTGAGAAGTGAGAGGGATCCCCAGGGCCTGGGCCTGCTGAGGGGTGAGAGGGATCCCCAGGGCCTGGGCCTGCTGAGGGGTGAGAGGGATCCCATGGGCCTGGGCCTGCTGAGGGGTGAGAGTGATCCCCAGTTCCTGAGCCTGCTGAGGGCTGAGAGCGAGCCCCAGTTCCTGAGCCTGTTGAGAGGTGAGAGTGATCCTTTGAGCCTGGCCCTGCTGAGGGGTGAGAGGGATTCCTAGTTCCTGAGCCTGCTGAGGGGTGAGAGGGATTCCTAATTCCTGAGCCTGCTGAGGGGTCAGAGGAATTCCCAGGGCCTGGGCCCGCTGAGGGGTGAGAGAGATCCCCACGGCCTGGGCCTGCTGAGTGGTGAGAGTGATCCCCTGAGCCTGGGCCTGCTGAGGAGTAAGAGGGATCCCTAGTTTCTGGGCCTGCTGAGGGATGAGGGTGATTCCCACTTCCTGGGCCTGCTGAGGTGTGAGATGAATGCATTTACTGAGAGGCTGTCCAGAAATAGGAAGAGCTCCAGGCGGGGAGGATTGAGGGGAGGGAGGTGTGACTGGTATGGGCTTCTTTTCATCAGGAAGATTTTCTAGTGTCTTCAGATTCCTATGAAACTCTTCTCCTTGATATAACCGCTGTACATCTTTCAATGTGCTCTTCCACCTGGGAGATAATGTCATTGGAGTTTGGATGACCACTTTTTCTAGCTCTTTAGGTTTTGTCTTCTTCATCTGCATCCGATCCTTTGTTTTGGTCTGCCTTTGCCTTTCAAGGTTCTCTAGCCCGCTCTCTGGCTTCTGCTTTTTCTTCTCTTTCTCCTGTTTTATGATTGGCCCCAGATGTTTCACTTCCTTCTGAATCTGCCTCATCTGTCCATTCTCCTTTTCCAAGAGCAACTCTTGTGCTTTCATTTCTTGCATCCGTTCTTCCAGCCGCTGCAGGCTTGACTCTGGAAGCTCTCCTTCCTCCTGTCCGCTTTGCTTTTGCTTCTCCTCTTGCTCAGTCTGCTTTGGCGTCCTCTGTTTTTGACCTGTCTTCCATATCTCTTCTTCCTGCCACTGTTTCTGTCTCTGTTGTTCTTGCTTTCCCTCCTTCATCTGGCGATAGGCCTTTTTCTCTTCCCAATTCTCACTTATCTTCTCATAGTGCTCCTTTAAGAGATTTCTTTCTTCCAGCAACTGCTGTTTGAGACTCATGCCAGACATTTGTTCTTGATCCTCTTGCAAATATTGCTCCTGCCTTTGTTCTTCCCTCTCCTTGTGGTCTTTCTGTACTGTTGAAACATCTCTTTCACTTTCAGTTTCAGCCAAGATCATTTGTATTAAATTGTTAATTACTGGATCTGTGCTCTCATGTGAGAGAAAGGTACTGCTTTCAGACTTCTGAAAATGCAATGCTGGCATAAATGAGACTACCTTTTTTTGTTTTTCAGGTTTCCCAACTTGTTCTTCCTTTTTTTTATCTTTGTATTTTCTCAAGATTTTAGTCACAGTTTCAGCCACTATTTGGAAATATTCCTCCATTTTTGCTTTTATGATTCCTAATTTTTCAGCTTCTGCTCTTTTTAATAACTCCTCTTCCTTCAGAGCAGTCTTTTTGTCAAAAGGCTTTCCGATGTTATCGATTTTTTGTTTTAGGAAAGCCATTATGGCGTTCTGAAATTCTTCGAGGTTACTCTGTTCACTTTTGCCATCTGGACTTTCGAGAACTCTGGTAGATTCTGAAATCTCTTTATCTACCCTTGAGAGTGATTTAACAAGTTGATGAGATTTGACTTGTTTGGTTAACACTTCCTTCTCCTCAGATTTTTTTTCTTTGCTTATAGTAGTTCCTGAAGAGATATGGTGTTTTTTTCCTTTTATTTTTCCTTTCTGTGGCTCAGCGGTATAATCAGATTGGATTGTACTGAGTGGCTCCCCTAGGCTTCTAATTTCACCTTTGCTCTCTTTGTGCAATGACTCAGTGGTGGGTTCCACTTTAATCTCTGGTGCAGTTGGTCTTCTGTCAAATGGAGACTCATGTTTGACCTTCCTAAATTGCTCCAACATAATACTTGTTCTACTTCTGCCATCTTGGCTCTTTGTTTCAGTGAAAAAGAGATGTTGGCCTTTTGCTTCAGTGGGTGACTTTGATTTGACTTCAGAAAAGGATTTCTTTTCTTTTCTTTTCTTTTCCAGTAGCTCATAGTATTGACTAGATTTGGCCTCTGAGACTTTCTGTCCACCTTTATTATCACTCAGATTTGGTTCAGAGGTCTCATCTACATATGTGCCTTTTGTGTGCTTTTTTTTCCATATTTGATATTCGTCACCTTTCTTCAGTGATATGTAATCTTCAGTGCCATCTTCAGGAATATATTTGGAAGCCACAGGTTGCTGTTGCTGTTCAGTTAAATCTGGAGTTGTTTCAATTTGGGCTGTATATGAAATGGTGGAGTCCCATTGTATTCCAGAGCCCTTAGTCCCTTTTCTTTGGACTTCATCTACAATGTTTTCAAGTTCCTTGTCTAAAATATTGTCCATATTGTCCTCAATATCACCAGCTTTGATAATGGCCCTGGATGACTGCAGAGAAGATCTAGGTAACACTTTCACAGTTGATGATGAGGACAATGTTTTATACACCTGTTCTGTAACAATTTTGGATCGAAGAAGGTGTTCACATTTTTCTTCTGCATCATGAAGTTTCTGCTGAAGCATTTCATTTTCGTTACTGAGATCTTGTATTATCTTCAGAGAGAGCTCCTTTCCTGTTTCACTTGTCTCATGTTCATATATAGTGGAACTTTGGAATTTAATACCTTTTAATTCATCACTTAGCGCACTCAAAGCTTTAGAAAGGTTTACTATTGTTGATGATATATATTTAATAGCATTGTTTTCCAATGTACTGAATATTGTGGTGGCTATGAGTTCCTGTAGCATACCTTGGATTTCTGAAACCTTTGTATTTGTTGCAAATTGATCACTAATCATCTGATCTGGTCTTAAAGCATGGGCTGTTGCAGGTCGTTTCATAACTCTTCCTTTCCAAGATTTCCACAGAGTACCTCTAGATACTGAAGAAAAAAACATAAAACTGTGAAACTTCACTTTTTCCTTTGCATTGTGTTTATCTATGTTTAAACTTAAGGAATTGAGCCTAGATTAACTATAACTAATTAACTGTAAGATAAAGATGAATCTAAAAACTTTAGCTCTAAAATTAACAGTATAATTTTTAAAAGAATGACTCTTTTCACATAATCACCTAGAACTTTTTCTTTCTTTTTTGTTGAGAGGGATCTCCCTGTTTCCCAGGCTGGAGTGCAGCGGCATGATCACTGCAGCCTCAACTTGGGCTCAAACAATCCTCCTGCCTCAGCCTCCCTGCCTCTCTGAGTTGTTGGTATTACAGGTGCAAGCCACAGCACCTGCCAATCACCTAAAACTTCTGCTTCCAGAGTTTAGGACATGAACTCAGCTATGACCTCAACTTAATTTTAGTTACAAGTTTGGGGTTAGATATAATTTAAGACGAGGCCAGGCTTGGTGGCTCACGCCTGTAATCCCAGCACTTTCAGAGGCCAAGGCAGGCGGATCACCTGAGGTCAGGAGTTCAAGACCAGCCTAGCCAACATGGTGAAACCCCATCTCTACTAAAAATACAAAAATTAGCCATGCGTGATGGTGTGCACCTATAATCCCAGCTACTCAAGAGGCTGAGGCAGGAGAATTGCTTGAACCCAGGAGGCAGAGGTTGCAGTGAGCCAAGACTGCGCCACTGCACTCAAGCCTGGGTGAGAAAGAGAGACTCCATCTCAAAAAAAAAAAAAAAAAAAAAGAAATATAAAACAAAACTTTGCTCTGGCTTTGGTTGTGCTAATACTTTCCATTTTCTTTCTCAGATTCCTGTCTCTCCTTTCTCTTTTTTTCTGAATCAAAGCTAACCTTGGTTCTCTCAAAAGTGTCATAAATTAACAGGTAAAAGACACAAATTTGGCCAGGTGTGGTGGCTCACGGCTGTAATCCCAGCACTTTGGGAGGCTGAGGCAGGTGGATCACTTGAGGTCAGGAGTTCAAGATCAGGCTGGCCAACATGGTAAAACCCCGTCTTTACTAAAAATACAAAAACTAGCTGGGCGTGGTGGCATGACCCTGTAGTCCCAGGTACTTGGGAGGCTGAGACAGGAGAACAGCTTGAACCTGGGAAGCAGAGGTTGTGGTGAGCCAAGATCACACCACTGTACTCCAGCCTAGGTAACAGAGTGAGACTCTGTCTCAAAAAAAAAAAAAAAAAAAAGACACACATTTGAAAAGATTTGCAGAATGGCTGAGTGAAAAAATCAACAATTTTTTTTCCCCAAAGCAAAGATAAAACAGGGCAAAACTATCAAAACAATGATTTTAGGACTTTGGAAATTGACCAAAGGCATACAACACACTGAGAAGCATTTATTCACAAAAAACTACAGAACCTTAGTAACAAACAGTGAAAGTGTGCTAAACTGGAGTTGCGTCCATCCTCAATCCCCCAGATCCATGGCCGGGGACTTCTACCAGAGTGAGACAGGCTGTAAGGACTACAACTCTACTGCCTATGGGGATGATTTGACTTGGCGCAAAGCCTGGAAAAACTCATGCCCAGTGGCATTGTTGGCTGAAGCAGGAAAATCACTTGAACACAGGAGGCAGAGGTTGCAGTGAGCCAAGATCGTGCCACTGCACTCCAGCCTGGGTGACAGAGTGAGACTGTCTCAAAAATAAATAAATAAATAAATAAATAAATAGAAATCATACGAAGTATGTTTCCCAATTGCAATGGAATATACATATATGTAAAAATTATATATAATGTTATACTAATTCTGCCTCTCTTATTGAACCTTGAGTGATGTGAGTTCTTAGTATATAACTAAAATCATGATTCATTTTTAAAAATTGATGATTGGCTGGGTGTGGTGGCTCACGCCTGTAATCCAAGCACTTTGGAGGCCAAGGCAGGTGGATCACCTGAGGCTGGGAGTTCAAGACCAGCCTGACCAACATGGTGAAACCCCGTCTTAAAAAAAAAAAAAAAAAAAAAAAAAATTGATGATTGATTAGATTTCATCAAACTAACACTTTCAGGCTTCAAAACCACCACTAAGAAAATGAAGACAAGTCATAGAAAGGGAGAAAATATTTGCAAATCACTTTTCTGATAAAGGACTTATATCCAGCCATGTGAAGTGACTCACGACCATAATCCCAGAACTTTGGGAGGCTGAGGCAGGAGGATCATTTGAGCTCAGGAGTTTGAGACCAGCCTGAACAACATGGTGGGACTCTGTCTCTACAAAAAGCTTTTAAAAATAAGCGGGGTGTGGTGGCACACACCTGTAGTCCCAGCGATTCAGGAGGCTGAGGCAGGAGGATCCTCTGAGCCCAGGAATTCCAGGTGGCAGTGATATACTATTGTACCAATGCACTCCAGCTCAGACATCGGAGCAAGACCCTATTTAAAAAAAAAAAAAAAAAAAAAAAAAAAAAAAAAGACATATCCAGAAGGTATAAAGAAATGTTAAGACTCGATTTAAAAAATGGGCAAGTAGTCTGGGCATGATGGCTCATGCCTGTAATCCCAGCACTTTGGGAGTCTGAGGCAGGCAGATCACCTGAGGTCGGGAGTTCGAGGACAGCCCGACCAACATGGAGAAACCCCGTCTCTACTAAAAATACAAAATTAGCCAGGCATGGTGGCACATGCCTGTAATCCCAGCTACTCAGGAAGCTGAGGCAGGAGAGTTGTTTGAAACTGGGAGGCAAAAGTTGCGGTGAGCCGAGATCGTGCCATTGCACTCCAGCCTGGGCAACAAGAGCAAAACTGTCTCAAAAGAAACAAAAAAAATGGGCAAGTATTTGAACAGATATTTCACTAAAAAATATATAGAAAGGTTTAATAAGCACATGAAACATGCTCAGAATCATTGGCCGTTAGGAAAATGCAAACTGGGCCAGGCGAGGTGGCACACGCCTGTGATCCCAACTCTTTGGGAGGCCAAGGCAGGCAAATCACCTGAGGTCAGGAGTTCAAGACCAGCCTGACCAACATTGGAGAAACCCCCTCTCTACTAAAAATACAAAATTAGCTTGGCGTGGTGGTGCATGCCTGTAATCCCAGCTACTCGGGAGGCTGAGGCAGGAGAATCACTTGAACTCAGGAGGCAGAGGTTGCAGTGAGCCAAGATCACGCCATTGCACTCCAGCCTGGGCAACAAGAGTGAAACTCTGTCTCAAAAAAAAAAAAAAAAAGAAAGGGAAATGCATGCAAACTGAAACCACAGTGAGATACCACTTCACATGTACTAGGGTGGCCATAATAAAAAAAGACAGTAACAAGTATTGTTGAGGAAATGGGAGAAATTGGAACCTGCATACATCGCTGCTGAGAATGTAAAATGGTACAGTCATTTTGGAAAACAGTTGAGAGTTTCTTTAAAAGTTAAACATAGGCTGGCTGCGGTGGCTTATGCCTGTAATCCTAGCACTTTGGGAGGCCAAGGTGGGTGAATCATAAGGTCAGGAGATCGAGACCATCCTGGCCAATATGGTGAAACCCTATCTCTACTAAAAAAAATACAAAAAATTAGTTGGGCATAGTGGCACATGCTTGTAGTCCCAGCTACTCTGGAGGCTGAGCGGGAGAATCATTTGAACCTGGGAAGCAGAGGTTGTAGTGAGCCGAGATCCTGCCACTCCAGCCTTATGACAGAACTAGACTCTGTCTCAAAAACGAAAAAAAAAAATTAAACATAAACTTACCATATGTCCTAGCAATTCTACTCTTGTCTATCTACCCAAAATAAATGGGTAACTAATGGCACTCCTAGCTATCTACCCAAAAAATGGGTAAATAATGGCATTATTCATAAAAGCCCCAAAGTGGAAACAGTTCAAATGTGTATCAACTGGTGAATGGGTAAACGAAATGTGGTATATCTAAACAACTGTGTAAACTAGCAACGAAAAGAAATTACTGAAATGTCCTATGACATAACTGAATTTCAAAAACACTGTGCTATTTGAAAGAAAACAGACAGAAAATACCACATATAGTATGATACTGTTTGTGTGAAATATCCAGAAAAAGCAAATGTAGTGGGAGAGAAAATACATGAGTGACTGTCTAGCACTGCTGATGGGTATGAGGATTGACTACGAATTAGCATGAGGGATCTTTTTGGGATAATGGAAATGTTCTAAAAGTAGATTGTTGGCCAGGTGCAGTAACTCACACCTGTAATCCTAGCACTTTTCGAGGCCAAAGCTGGCAGATCACTTGTTCGAAACCAGCCTGTCCACCATGATGAAACCCATGTCTCTACTAAAAATACAAAAAATTAGCCAGGCATGGTGGCAGGCACCCATAATCTGAGCTACTCAAGAGGCTGAGGCAAGAGAATTGCTTGAACCCAAGAGGCAGAGGTGGCAGTGGGCCAAAATCATGCCAGTGCACTCCAGCCTGGGTGACAGAGTGAGACTCTGACTCAGAAAAAATAAAAAATTTAAAAAATAAGTTAAAAATTAAATTAAATTATGATAATTGCACAACTCTGTAAACATACAGAAAATCATTTAATTGTACACTTCACATGTATGCAAATTATACCCCAATAAAGCTGTTTTTTTGGCCAGGCATGGTGGCTCGTGCCTGTAATCAATGTGGATCACTTGAGGTCAGGAGTTTGAGACTAGCCTGGCCAACACGGTGAAACCCTGTCTCTACTAAAAATACAAAATTAGCCAGGCATGGTGGTACGCAATTGTATTTCCAGCTACTCTGGAGGCTGAGGCAGGAGAATCACTTAAATCCTGGAGGCGGAGGTTGTTGTGAGCTGAGATCAGGCCACTGCACTCCAGCCTGGGTAATAGAGTGAGACTGTCTCAAAATAAAAAAGAAAAAGAAAAAGAAAAAGAAGCTCTTTCTTTAAGAAAAAGTCAAACTCCATCTCCAAAATCATAAAGCACCCTTACACATTTTTTTCTTTTTTTTCTTCTTTTCATCGAGGAAAAATGTACTAAATCTGCTTAGTATCTTGACATTGTTGTCCATAGCTTTTAATGTTTCTGGTAACATCTCCATTTGTGCTATCCAGTGGTGGTGGTCATCAACATCCATTAGAGTCATCTCAGACAAAATGGCATCTTGAAGAGAGTAAAAAAAAATCATCTTTGTGCAGCAACATAAATAACTATATATAAGCTTATAATATTGGGTAACTACTCAATATAGTTGTATTGGGGAATATAGGTATCTCACACTTATTGCCATTCTGAAGATTTTCTCAATGAAGAAATTAAAAAGAAAAAAACTGGCTGGGTACAGTGGCTCTCACATGTAATCCTAGCACTTTGGGAGGCCAAGGTGGGCAGATCATGAGATCAGGAGTTCGAGACCAGCCTGACCAATATGGTGAAACCTTGTCTCTACTAAAAATACAAAAATTAGCTAGGCGTGGTGGCAGGTGCCTGTAGTCCCAGCTACTTGGGAGGATGAGGCACGAAAATCATTTGCACCTGGGAGGTAGAGTTTGCAGTGAGCCAAGATCAAGCCACTGCACGCCAGCCTGGGTGACAGAGTGAGACTCCATCTCAAAAAAAAAAAAAAAATATATATATATATATATATATATATAAATATATTTATATGAAATAAATAAAAAGGAAGAGACTTAGAAGGCTAAACAGTAAGTCTTAGACGTGAAGACATGAATCAGGTTAAAAAGTATCTATGTGGTTTGGTGCCTAAAACGTGTGTGTGTGTTTTAATACTGGAGATCTAAGCCCCAATTAACTCATTTGGCAAGTTATCCAGTTTTTTTGTTTTGTTTTGTTTTGAGACCAAGTCTCACTCTGTTATTCAGGCTGGAGTGTAGTGGTGCCATCTCAGCTCAATGCAACCTCCACCTCCCAGGTTCAAGCGATTCTCCTGCTTCAGCCTCCCGAGTAGTGGAGACCATAGGTGCGCGCCACTACACCTGGCTAATTTTTGTATTTTTAGTAGAGACAGGGTTTCACCATGTGTTGGCCAGGCTGGTCTCAAACTCCTGACCTCGGGTGATCTGCCTGCCTCAGCCTTCCAAAATGGTGGGATTACAGATATGAGCCACCACGCCCAGCCGTTATCCAATATTTATAACCCTTGTTGCCTGAAATTTCTAGCAACAAAATAAAATTCCATTTTTTGGTATTCTTAGCTTATTCCTTCTTTCATTCAACGAGTGTCTACTCTGACTTGTGCTATTCTAGATGCTGAGGATGCAACATTAAGTAAAACAAGTTCCCTGACTTCATACTGCTTACCTTCTGGTGAAAGGAGAGAGAGAAAAAGTTAATTATATAGGAAGTCAGATACTAATGCTATAGACAAAAATAAAGAAATGTAGGCCAGGTGCAGTGGCTCATGCCTGTAATCCCAGCACTTTGGGAGGCTGAGGCAGGTGGATCATTTGAGGTCAGGAGTTCAAGACCAGCCTGGCCAACATGGTGCAACCCTGTCTCCACTAAAAATACAAAAATTACCTGGGTGGTAGTGGTGCACGCCTGTAGTCCCAACTACTTGGGAGGCTGAGGCAGGAGAATCGCTTGAGCCTGGGAGGCAGGGGTTGCAGTGAGCCAAGATCACACCACAGCACTCCTGTCTGGGTGACAGAGTGAGACCCTATCTCAACAAACAAACAAACAAAAAAACGCCAAGTGTGGTGGCTCACACCTGTAATCCCAGCACTTTGGGAGGCCAAAGTGGGTGGATCACAAGGTCAGGAGTTCAAAACCAGCCTGGCCAACATAGTGAAACCCCATCTCTACTTAAAAAAACACAAAAAAATTAGCCGGGCATGGTGGCCCACGCCTGTAGTCCCAGCTACTTGGGAGGCTGAGGCAGGAAAATCGCTTGAACCTGGGAGATGGAGGTTGCAGTGAGCCAAGATCGCACCATTGCACTCTAGCCTGGGCAACAGAGTGAGACTTCGTCTAAACAAACAAACAAACAAAAAAGGTAAAGTGTAAAGAAAAGTGCCAAGTGGTAGGGAATGGCAATAGTCAGAGAACATCTCATTTTAAAGTAGAATTTAAGCAGGGAATGACTCATGTGTCCATTTGGTGGAAGATGATCCAGATAAGGGAATAGTATGCATAAAGACACTGCTGACATGCTTTTAAAAAAGCAAAGAGGCCAGCAGAGCTGGTACTAAGTGAATAAGCCTATATTTTTCTTATTTTATTCCTACTGGAATAGAGGATAACTATTCTCTGAATAACTTCCTTAGTCTTTTCTTCTTTAGTCCAATTAATCCTTCAAAATTTATTTATATATTCTCTTTTCTATTTTTTTCATTAACTTTGTGGTTTTCCTCCAAACCACTTCTGTAAACTTACTCCATTCTTCCAACCAGACCAGAATGTTGACAAGAGTCTTTTCTCTAATTTCAACAGTCTTAGCGTAAGTAACCACTTTCTCAAGAAAACTGGTTCTCTGTTTTCTCTTATGTTCTGTAAGGGAGACATTCCTTTCAGAGGGCGAGTTAAAAACAAGACTATAGCGAGTCATTATTTGATGCACATTGTTCATTATTTCACTCAGCTGCATATCAATGTCCTGTAAGAATAAGAAGGGGGAATGTAGTGACAGAATGTCAGTGACAGTTAATTTAAAGCTATCCAATTAAAGTCTTGCTAATTCTAGCTTTATTGTGAGTGTCAAATTTTCCCTATTAAAAAAAATTCTTTTTTCTGCCTTCATCATCCTAACAATTCTATGATATAATGGAAAGAGCCTTGAGTTTGAACCCATATCTGGATCTTAACTCCAGGTCTTTCGTTATCATAACTTTTTTTTTTTTTTTTTTTTTTTTTGAGACAGAGTCTTGCTCTGTTTTGAGGCACCAGGCTGGAGTTCAGTGGCACAATCTCGGCTCACTGCAATCTCCGCCTCCTGGGTTCAAGAATTCTCCTGTCTCAGCCTCCCGAGTAGCTGAGACTACAGGCACATGCCACCACGCCCAGCTAATTTTTGTATTTTTTAGTAGAAACGGAGTTTCACCATGTTAGCCAGGATGGTCTCAAGCTCTTCACCTCGTGATCTGCCCGCTTCAGCCTCCCAAAGTGCTGGGATTACAGGCGTGAGCCACTGCATCCAGCCTATCATAACTTTTTAACTTTTTTTTGAGACAAAGTCTTGCTCTTGTCTCCCAGGCTGGAGTGCAATGGCTCGATCTTGGCTCACTGCAACCTCTGACTCCTGGGTTCAAGCAAGTCTCCTGCCTCAGCCTCCTGAGTAGCTGAGATTACAGGCACCTGCCACCACACCTGGCTAATTTTTGTATTTTTAGTAGCAGTGGGGTTTCACCATGTTGACCAGGCTGGTCTGGAACTCCTGACCTCAGGTGATCCACCCACCTCTGCCTCCCAAAGTGCTGGGATTACAGGCATGAGCCACCTCACCCGGCCTAAAATGACTTTTAATAAATCACAGCATTGCTGGGCTCGGTGGCTCACGCCTGTAATCCCAGCACTTTGGGAGGCCGAGGCGGGTGGATCACGAGGTCAAGAGATCGAGACCATCCTGGTCAACATGGTGAAACCCCGTCTCTACTAAAAATACAAAATTAGCTGGGCATGGTGGCACATGCCTGTAGTCCCAGCTACTCGGGAGGCTGAGGCAGGAGAATTGCTTGAACCCAGGAGGCGGAGGTTGTGGTGAGCCGAGATCGCGCCATTGCACTCCAGCCTGGGTAACAAGAGCGAAACTCCGTCTCAAAAAAAAAAAAAAAAAAAAAAAAAAATCACAGCATTTCTGAGCTCCCACTGCAGCCTCTGTAAAATGATGAAGATACTAAATTCACAGTTGATGTGAAGTGTATAAAATTTGTAAATATGCTTTATAAGCTGTAGCTGCTAAAACAAACAAACAAACAAAAAACAGACAAAAAAACCACGGTGGCTCACCCTGTAATCCCAGCACTTTGGGAGGCCTAGGCAGGCAGATCACAAGGTAAGGAGTTCAAGACCAGCCTCGCCAACATGGTGAAACCCCATCTCTACTAAAAATACAACAAAAAAAATTAGCCTGTTGTGGTGTCAGGCATCTGTAATCCCAGCTACTCGGGAGGCTGAGGCAGGAGAATTGCTTGAACCCGGGTGGCAGAGGTTGCAATGAGCCAAGATTGCGCCACTGCACTCCAGCCTGGGTGACAGAGCAAGACTCTGTCTTAAAAAAAAAAAAAAAGAGAGAGAGAAAAGAAAAAAATGCAAGTTGCTTCTTTTTTGCTTTTTTACCTGGAA
>PVKV010040234.1:0-12411 GCA_004027835.1 Alouatta palliata
GTGAAGTACAGGCATGTGTGCCTGTGTGTATAGGTGTGGTGTGTGTGTGGTATATGAACGTGGGAGAAGTGTGTGTTTATGTGGTAAATGTGTGTCTGTGTATGTATGTGGTGTGCGTTGTGAGTGTGGGTCTGTAGTGTGTGTGGTGTGGGGGTATACATGTGAGAATATGTGTTTGTGCATATGGTGTGGGTATGTGTGGTGTGTGTGTTGTGGGGAGGAATATGAGTGTGGTGTCTGTAGTATATGAATGTGAGGGGTGTGTTTTGAGTGTGTGTGTCTGTAGAAGTATGTGGTGTGTGTGGTGTGAGGGGTATATGTGTGGGGATGTGTGTTTGTGCACATGGTGTGGGTATGTGTGGTGTGTGTGTGTGCTGTGTGTAGCATGTGAGTATGGCGTGCACGCATATGTGTCTACCTCTCTACTGGGGGATGTGTCCCGGGGAGCCTCGGGAGCCAGAAGTCGGTTTCCTCAGCCGATGCTCCTGAAGATGCAGATGTGTTTCTGAAGATGCAGGTGTGTTTAATACAATTCCCCTTCTCAACCACCTTTGATTTTGGGGCACCCCACTGAAAGTGCACCCCCTACTTTCTTTTCATAAATGCATTTCTTTCCATCGCTCACAGAAAGGCTCTGCTGATTAAATGTCCCCACCTGTATTGCCCACAGCACTGCATCCCCCCGCACCCTGTACCAGCCCCCGTTCCCTGGGCTGGCCAGCATTTCTCAGGGAGAGCCCCACCCCAACCAGGAAATGCCCGCTTCATCAGGCAGAGCAGAGAGTGCCTGGCTGCTTAAGGGGCACTCCCGAGGTCCTGCTGTCCTGAGAGGCACGTTGGCAACGGGTAGTAGAGAAATCAGAGGGGAAGGAGCCGGGATAGCAAAGACCAGCAGCTGCACAGGAACACACGTGTGACCTCATTAAAATGCCCTGACGACCCGGGGTAACGCCACTCATTCTTCTTTCTCTTTCTAACCTTCTCTTCTTATGAATGAGGAAACCTGGAGTTCTGCAGCCCACTGAAAACCCAGGGCCTTCCAGTGACACACCCAGACAAGAACAAACACTTCCCATGCACAGTCCAGACCCAGATGGGCCCACCATACCCAATTGCTTCAAGGACGCCTCTGTTCATTAAAATAAACTCTTATCCCTGAGACAGGAGAGACAGCTGATGTTTTCTTTCTAGTTTTGATGTCAGCTCCTCTCCTTCAAGCCTGGGGCCAAATGCAGTGAGACTGGATCCCCGGCTGGGGGCATTCCTCCTGGGCTAGCCGTGGCCCCTGGCCCTACAATAGCACCACCCACACTCCCTCAGTCAGTATCTGCCCAATGCACAGGGAATGAGGAGAGACAGACAAACACACCAACAACCAAGACTAGTGAGGCAATGATCGCCAGAACCAAATGCCAGCATGAGCAACTCTCTCTTAACTGCCTCCGAGGCAGGCCTGGAGCACCCAGAGCTCCTGTGCCTGTCCAGATGAGATACTGGGAGCCCCGGGTTCCTATGCAAGGACCTGAGATACTCAGTCCATGCCCCAGCTCTGCTTCATTCTCTAGCCATTTCGTTGCATGCCTTTGTTGTATCCTATACATGTGAGACCATTATAGATATGTGGCCATGGGCTGTATGCATTAATGGCATGATTTGCAAGACTGTGTCCAACTACCAGAGACAAGCTGAAACAGCTCCTGATATGTAATACAGCAGAGCTTGTGCACCTACAGCCAAATCACAGACTGAAGCCAACGTCATGTGGGTCCAGTCTCACCCATTCCCCGCCCACTGCCCATCAGCTGACAGCCCTTGCACTCACGGTTGCTCCTTTTATCCTCATTTTACAAAGAAAACAACGCACAGAATATAGTGGGATCTGCACGGATGACCTGGAACCCTGTGGGTGTTCACTCCCAGGGTGGCGGGGGTGATTAACACATTAATTAAAACATATGAGCCCTCCCCTCCCTCCTGAGTCCATGGAAAACCCAACATTTTCTAGATTCTTGACCAGAAGCTTTTAAAACTCACAGCAGTCCCTCTTTTAAGCTGCCACATGAATGCTTTAAATGCTCTTCTACCAATTCATAAATGCTCTAAGTCTTGAAATGTGGCTTCTGCCTGAATGCCCATGTGACTGCCCCTAAGGTCACAGGCAAAGCTGCAGTCCCCAGTACAGACAGGCAAAGGCCTGAAGCTCTTCAAGATATTAATTTTAAAAGATTCTTTTTATTGGTTTAAGGTGATAACATTTTAAATCTAATCATCGGTTGGTTTGCAAATGGGTGTGGTCTGTGAGTAAGTCTGTATATGTGTATTTCCATGCAAAAGCAGGTACTTAACAGCACAGCCCGGTGGGCTCCCGAGCAGCCTCACTATGCCCTCTGCCCTCCATACGTCTGCATGAGCTTTCCCAGGAGCAAGCTTTGGCAGGTGACTCCCTCAATCTTCAGTGCCCTCAGGTGCCAGCCTGGTGGTGTTTGCACCAGCCCTCCCTACCATCCCCACTCGGTTTCCTCTTCTTAGACTTTTTTTTTTTTTTTTTTTTGGAAGCAGGGTCTTGCTCTGTCACCCAGGCTGGAGTGCAGTGGTGCGATCTTGGCTTACTGTAACCTCCACCTCCTGGGTTTAAGCGATTCCCATACTTCAGCCTCCCAAGTAGCTAGGACTACAGGCATGCACCACCACGCCTGGCTAATTTTTGCATTTTTAGTAGAGACGGGGTTTCACCATGTTGGCCAGGCTGGTCTCGAACTCCTGACCTCAAGTGATCCACCCACCTCAGCCTCCCAAACTGCTGGGGTTACAGGCGTGAGCCACCGTACCCAGCGCCATTTCTTATATTCATGGCACCTCAACTGCCAGCCACCTATGCATTTCCTCCACATCCTGTATATGACCCTCCACATCCTGTATATGACCCTGGCAGCCAGCATGAGAGGCAGCTCTGTCTACATTTTCCAAATAAAAGACAGAATGCCTTACCCAAGGACAAGCAATGAAGTCAGGGTGGGGAATGATGTGGATTTCTGATGAAGCCACCCTGCTGGCCCCACCTACCCCACTAAGTCAGATCTCCGGTAACAGGACTTGGATCCATATTGCCCCCATGCAGGTGCTGAATAAAGAAGAGGAAGAGAAATAAGGAAAGAAAGGATAGAAAAAGCATAAAGAAGAGAGATGGTCAAAAGTGAGTATTCTCAAGAAACAGATAGCAGGTAAGGGAGGGAGTTCTTCTTTTCCTCATCCCCTAGTGACTCAAACATACTCCTGATCCCCAAGTGTCACAAATATCTACTGTCCTGATTACTATCACTGCTGTCAAGATTAGGAACAGCTAACACATGTATGCCAGGTGCAGTGCCTGCATTATCTCTTTTAATCCTCACAATGACCCCATCGTTATCCGGATTAACAGCTGAGGAAACTGAGGCACCAATAACAGAAGCCAACATCGCAGGCATGAGAAGCCAAACGCTGCCCCATGGGTGGCAAGTCCTTACTCTGTGCATTAGCATTTCATGCCAGAGGCCAGTCAGACGCCACATGCATGGACACTCTCCACCAACTGTCACCAAAAGAACAGCACAGCCAGCCCACTTCCAAATGTCCACAGCTTCACTGCATCTGAGACAATGAGGATAAATGTGTTGTTTCTCCCCCGCCCAGACAGGCACTTTGAATATTCCAGTATCTTAATTCTACCTCTGGAATTAAGAACTGGGCGGGGAGGGGGCCAATGCCCCCAGTGGTCCATCATGTCTAGCAGACAGAGAGAACTCCAGTGACTCAAGAGAGGGCAGCAGGCAGGAGGTGCCAGGGCTCCTGCCACCCCTTCCTTCTCCCCCAAGAGTCCAGAGGCCTCCTCCAGCCGCGTGTCACTGATATGCTGCTTTGCATCCGGCTGGCGCACAGGTACCATATAATTCTCTGCAGCTCTGTTCTCCCGCAGCAGTGGTGAGGGGGGCATCCCCTCAAGAGGTGCCTTACCTCTCTCTTGACCAGAGGTGAAAACAATGGATGCTCCCTATCGAGAGGTGCCTAAACGCCCTTGCGCGTGAGCCCCTCGGATGGGGCATTCTGGGGTTTCTTTTCCTCTTTGCACTTACAAACTATTTGCTAAAAGGACATGAATTTAAAAGAGAAAAACTCGAAGTAAAAATCAGAGAAAAGAAAACCCACACAGAATGCGTTTACATGCGCAGGAGGGAGAGAGCATGTTGGAGCTAGAGGAAACAGCCATACTTATGCAGGGAACACAGGAAAAAAAAAGACGGTGGCCGGCGGCCCTGCAAAGGGCTAGGCTCGTCACTGCAAAGACCCTGAAGACAGGAACTAGAGGATGTCCTCAACCTTACATGGTTCCCGGAATGATGGCCTCAGAACACAAGCAGGTGCTGTCCAGGAGCCCTAAAGTCAGTGGGCTCTGAGCCAGAGGCCCTCCATGGTCCCCCAGGGCAGATCAGGTCCACGACCAGGTCAAAGGCTCAGATGGTCCCATCACGACAGCCTGCTGTATCCCAGACTTATTTTTCCAGAACTGTTCTTATTCCTGACATAATGCATCCTTCCTGACAGCCCTCAGTGCCTGTAAGAAATGCTGGTCTAGATGAGGGGCAGGGGTGGGGATTAGGGGCTGTTGACCCCAATTCTCTACTTACGAGAAAATGGACTTTCTCCTAAAGGGCTGTGACCCCTAATCCCACTAGCTTGCTCGCTCTTAGAAATTACTGTATGTCCAGAGACTCTACACAACTATAGTTCCTCCACGTGCATGTCGATGTCTGCAGATGATACATCACGGGGAAACGCAGGGGCAGCAAGAGGAGCCCCAGTAGAGAGACAAGCTCCGTGGCACCACCGCCGGCAGATGACGGCAAAGCCCGTGTTCCCAGGTTCTGCACATGCCCCTCCCGGGTGGACTATGTCTGCTTCTCATTGAGCAATGGGGGTCTTCAAAAGTGACCTCGTTTAGTTAGAAGGGCTCCGTGGAGTTTTTCTAAAAAGCTCAATTCAAAACACCACCAACCCCCACATTGGTTCCAGCTGCTTCCAGCCCTGGGGTGCCAGCTCCGCTGTCTGCACCTCTGGCCTCTGAAGGCCACTTTCCTGCAGAGCTGGGCCTTTCAACAGCCACTCTGGCCCTAACGGCTGTCCACATACTCCTTCTAAATGCTTTTTCATCCCTGCAGCAGGGCGGATGAAGGGAGGGGCCATCAAACGCAGAGCTGCACACGTTTCACTGAGCTGCCCCTAGCCAGCAGCATAAATCAGAACGTGTTTTCCCGTTTCAGGGTGGAGGAAATGGTTCTCCAGCAAAGTTCCCTACCATTTCTTAAAGTGATTATTTTGATTTAAACTGCTGCCTGGTGGCTAGACTTCTAGCTACCGGCTTCAGGTTGTCTGTCCTGGGAGCCGAGAGCACAAAGAAACACTGTTGGCAGGTTCCCGGGGGCCTGCTTCGGGCCAGTGCACGAGCTGGGCTCTCAGCCTCCGTGCTCCTGCTCCTTCCACAGACCAGCGCTTGTTCCTCGCCGGCGGAGTTGACAGCCCCGAAGACACCGCCTCCTTCGTGCCGCTCACTGTCACGCAGGCTGTGGCTTTGCTGGAGATCTTCCTGCCATCTGCCAAGTTATCAGGCTCTCTCCATGTCTGAAGGGAACACATGAATTCTGAGAAGGGCACAATTCAGTCCACAGTGAATCTAAAACCCACTGTATAATATTCTTAGTTTTAGGATGAGGAGACTGGGGCTGAACTCGCTCGAAGTCATCCTAGAGAACTGCAGCCCCGAATGGGCCCCATGTCCAGCCCCCACACTGGTGGAACGCTGTCCTCATACGTGTAATAGGTTCATGGCTACCAAAACCTACACTGCTGGGACGGCTGAAAAGAAAACCAGAAGCTGAATGAGTTCACAGCGCAAAAAGGCTGTGTTTATACTTCCCCCTGTATACAGAATAGCAAGCCTTGCCCCAGGTCCTTGCATGCTCCTGTGGGACAGGGATGGTGGCGGGAAGGGGAGGGGTCATTACTGCATTTTCTACACATGCATCCTCATTTAAAGCAGCCATTTCATGGTCTGCAAAAGATTGCCAGACAAAGCAAAATGCATTCATGACACAGTTCAAAATTATGAATCCAATCCAGCACAGAGAAAGTTACGGTGACCTGCAGGGGGAGGGGCAGTTTCATATTTTCTACCCTCCCTTGAGGTCAGGGAGCTGCCCTCCCCACCCCACGGTGCCCAAGGTGGAATGAGGAAACTTTTTCAGAAAAGGGCCCTCTGTCCAGCAACACAAAAGCACGGTGAGAGCCTCTCCACAACCCACCCTGCTCCCTGCCACACAGCACCCTCACCCCCAGTGTCTGGCCTGGGCTGCCGAGGGTGAGAGCCTGTCCTGGGGAAGCCAGGCTCTGCCCACCTGATGAGTTTCTTCTGGGGATGCTGCAACTAGCCAGAGCCACAAGGCCATGCCTGCCCCTAAATCCAGGACTTCCAGGTGATCTCACTGTGTGGATCTGGGGCCAGAGGACGTTCATAGAGACATCCATCCTAGCGCACCATCCCATCTAATTCTCACCCAAAACTCACTACAGGACAAGCATATGTACTAAGGGAGTTTCCAGTCAGCGCCTTTCAGAAGTCAACCCCCACACTCACGCATACCCAAAGCATGCTCCCACCAAAGCATGGTTTTAATCAGCTTTGCTGAGGTATGATATACATATAATAACACACACCCAGTCTGGGCACAGTGGCTCACGCCTGTAATCCCAGCACTTTGGAGGGCCAAGGCAGGCTCATCATCTGAGGTCAGGAGTTCGAGACCAGCCAGGCCACCATGGTGAAACCCCATCTCTACTAAAAATGCAAAAATTAGCCAGGCGTGGTGGCAGGTGCCTGTAATCCCAGTACTCCAGAGGCTGAGAAAGGAGAATTGCTGGAACTCGGGAGGCAGAGGTTGCAGTGAGCCAAGATCGCGCCATTGCACTCCAGCCTTGGCGACAGAGAAAGGCTCCATCAAAAAAAAAACGCATCCTCATTTTAGGTGTACCTTATTAAGAGCTTTGACAAATGTCTACACGAATGCAACCACCACCACAGTTCCCACTGAGAAACAGCTGGCAGAAGAAGCAATTCCATGACTGTTGCAGCCAGAGGTGGCTAACACCCCATAGGGTGCCACAGGGAAACACCACACCCAGGATGCCTGCCGGCTGGGCTTCTACAACAGAGGGGCCCAGGCAAGGCCTGCTGTTCTGTATCTGGACGACCATGAGAAGTTAGGCCTCGGTCTCTTCATCTTAAAGCTTGGAATACTGCAGAGCGGATTACAGGCTTTGCCATGGACTGAAGTGTGTCCCCACAAAATATGTCGAAGTCTGAACCTCAGTGTGACAGTGTTTGGAGTCAGGGCCTGTAGGGAGACAGTCAAGGTTAAAAGGGTCAAAAGGGTGCTTCCAATTCAATATGGCCGGCATCCTACAAAAAGGGAAAGGGACACCAACACCCACTCTTTCCACCCTGTGAGGTTGCAGTGAGAAGGCGGCCATCTGCAAGCCAACAAGAGAGCCCTCACCAGAAACCAAATGTACTAACGCCTTGATGTGGACCTCCAGCCTCCAAACTGTGGGAAATCAATGTCTGCTATTGAAGTCACCCAGTCTCAGTGCTTTGTGAGGGAGCTGGAGCCTACTGAGACAGACTTTCTGCAGAGAACTGAAGGTTGTCAAGGAAATCTAGGAGAAACCTCAGTCAGCACAAAGCAGTGGAGCTGCTCTATTCAAGCCTGCCAGGGGTTTCGGATTTCAAGTTTTGAGTCTTGCCTGTCCCATCGGCCCCCCAATGGGCACTCTCTGTGGTGGTCCCTGAACCTCCAGAGCTCTGGAGAAGACCCTTGGAAACCCACTGGGCTGGAGTCTGTCTTTTCAGATACCACTCCGGTGCCTTCTAAGGCAGATGGGGCTCAAATATCAATGACTTCAGGAACAGAACTGTGCCTCCAGAAATTAGCTGTCAAAGCGGCTATAGACATGTTTAAGAAGAGATGCCCTTCTGGTACCTGGAAAACCACAGGGTATCACGTGGAAACACCATGGGGCAGAGCCACGGACATCACAAGCTGAGGGAACAGGACACGCAAAGGCTCAGAGACACAAGTAGTATGGATTGGGTTGGGGGAAAATGGGGAAGGTGGAAGGTGAGTCCAGGGAGGGAGTGTGGGCTCCAGGTAGGTGTACCCATCCTTCTTAAAAGCAGGATTCAGCAGAAGAATGAAATGAGAGCTTCAAGGCATCAGTATGTGCAAGTCTGCAGATAGCACAGACAAGCTTGAAACCAGAAAGACAGTAGGTGTGCCTGTCCCACTGGACAGAATGCCTGACTACCTGACAGGCCACTTTCCCTCCCTCCTGGACCCCTGATTAGGCCTCGCCACCATCTCTCCAACTTCCAGAGATAGTCCTTTGCAGACAAGATCTGCTTCCAGGCCCCTACATGCCCCCTTGCCTGTCTGTACAATGCAGCAAAACATGGGAGGCAGGCTACATTTGCATACCACACATACACTCCCCCAGAAAGGAGCCCCAGAAAGGGCTCCCTAATGCAGTCCCCCCACTTCCCACATAAAGAGACTTGAGGGCGCCCGAGGAGGCCCTGGAGGGGCCAGCTCATACGGCAACAGTTCCAGTCTTTCAAAGTAAGCCTGGGCAGGCGGGACCCAACTGTACCCCAGCTCTCCAGAGCTGCTTTTCTCAGTTCTGTGCACAGCCTGCCAGGGCTGGGGGTGGAGAGCAGTCCTGAGAATGCCCTCCACCTCCCAGCACATGGTGGATTCTGCCCTTCCCAGCCAGGGGATGCTGGTCACAGGAAGACATCCTTCACTTCTTCCCTGCCACCAAGAATCACACTCCCTAGAACTCAAGTTCCACTCGGCCAAGCTCATGTCAGGCTTTGATCTTGCAGAAAGACACCCACGCAGACTCATTCTCCAGGACGGGAAGGATGCAGGAGCCAGCTTCAGCCGAACTCCTGGCTAGCAGCTCTCCCTGGCAGTGTCGAAACTGTCTCAAAATGCAAAACAGATGAGCTTTTAAAGAAAGTTATTTATATTATGGAATCTTTCAGAGCAAGCAGAAACTTGAAGAGCCTTATCACCTGGGGCACAAAACCAAGGCGAGTCTTCTCTCACCAGAGGGATGGATGTGATTTTACCAAAACATAAAGACAAGGAAATGTGTTGGTTTGATTCTGTTTCTTGATTTCTGCTTCTGAAAATGTATGCATGCCAGTCCTAATCAAGGAAGAATGCCATTTAATAAGCTGGCAAAGAACTCCTTTCCTACGAATCCCCTACCCTGAAGGTCAGGATTAAGAGTGAAGCATAGAAGTTAATTAAACCAGGGGAGCGGAGCTGTATGTAAACTCTGCTGGTTTTTCAGAAAAGGAGTGGACCTCTGTCTGTCCACCCATCTGAAGGCAGGGCATCAGATGATGGATGTGGATAGGGGGGCTCTGCTCAATGCCATCTGCATTTTAATCAATCTAGCTAACACTTAATTTTTTAAAAATAACATTTGGGGCCAGGTGAGGTGGCTCATGCCTGTAATCCCAGCACTTTGGGAGGCCAAGTCAGATGGATCACCTGAGGTCAGAAGTTTGAGACCAGCCTGGACAACATGGCAAAACCCTACTAAAAATAGAAAATTAGCCAGGTGTGGTTGTGCGCGCCTGTAATCCCAGTTACTTGGGAGGCTGAGGCAGGAGAATTGCTTGAACATGGGAGGCAGAGGTTGCAGTGAGCCGAGATCACGCCATTGCACTCCAGCCTGGGCGACAGAGTGAGACTCTGTCTCAGGGAGAAGAAAAAAAAACAGTTGGACATAAGGCTGTAGTTGAAATTTTGTAATAGACTCAAGCTGGCTGAGAGTTGGGGACATTTTTGTACTATGATCCAGATAGCATACGACGGGATGATACACACTCTACATTAGTGTTTGGAGACTTTTAAAGCAATTACAATTCTTAAAAAGTATTACTGTCTAGGAACATCAGGGTTCTTAAGAGACTGCAGTGAGTCTACAGGGAAACATTCCCCAGCCCTAAGCGCAGTTCCACAGCAACCTCCCTCCATCAGCCCATCTAAACAGATGTCTCGCGGGCATGTCTAGCAGGAGCCCACATTTTGGAAGTGACTCTAGAGTTTGCTTGCTTGAGATCACCTTGACCAACCTTACCATGGGATCAAACCCTTGCTTGTGTGGTTTTGTAATTTCAGGAGAATCACAGGAAATGTTCCCACAAACTCCTCTTTACAGCCCAACTATGGTCAGATGAGATTCCCAAGCTTTTCTTGATTTTAACATGGAAAATCAATCCAAAGGTGAGGAAAGAGAACAAGAGATCAAATAAAGGGGCCCTGGAGGTAGAAATAAACTGCCACATGGAAAACATCTTGACTGGTGAAAACGCAATCTCTTCATTTTCAAAGATGTGCTTCCAAGCTCCCCTCTTCTCTTCCAACTTTCCTGTTAAAACTAATACTTCTTAGGAAGCCAGCTAAAAAGAACCCTGGGCCCCACATGGCTATGTTCGTATGTAATCCGTAGCCCTAGAATCAAGTCTGATTTCTTAAAGAATGTGGACTTCTGGAGATCACTACAGAATATCTGACCTTTTGTTTCATTATACGTTGCCCTCACATTTCAAACTTTCTTTTATACTATGCAAGTAATACGTGAATACACTCCTCTCTGAGTCACACTTGTAAATAAAGCTGAAGTCCCTTGGACATTACCTCAACCTCCCTATACACAACTAGTTAGTACTGTGTCGTTTATGCTTTCAAATCTTCCTCTGCCTGTGGGAATGTGGTGTTTTGAACATGCTGTTTGCCCTACATAGCATCACTATCTGCATGCTATTTTGCAAATGACTTCTTTTCATTGAGCCATAACTTGGAGATCTTTGAGGTTTAGCCTCCTCATTTTTTTCATTGCTGTGTAATATTCCCTAGTACTTATATTCCATATTTATGGGTTGGTTTTCTGGTCATTTCCAAAACAATAAATACTTAGTTATAATGTTTCTTTTTCTTCCACAAACAGCATTGCCATGAATATCATCATATCTACTTCTCTGTGCCAAGAGCTCATTCAGTGTTTCTGGAAGGCAAATCCCAAGACACAGAATTACCAGATTCATGGGTATACCTATCATTGATTTTAAGGAGAGCTGATGTGTCCTCCTAAGCGGATGTCGTAATCTATACTCCAGAGTTTATCAAAATGCCCATTTCCCCAGACCCTCACCTTAAACCCTGCTAATGTGATAGTTAAAAATAAAAACGTATGCTATTTTATGTTTCCTAATAGTATGGAAGAGACAGAACAAGGATCCACCCAAGATCCACATCCTAATCCCCAGAACCTGTTACTATGTGGTCTCGCATGGCTAAGGGGTCTTTGTGGGTGTGATTAAACTAAGAATCCCGAGATGAAGATGTGACCCTGGACGAGCAGGTGGGCCAATGTACCTGCAAGGGTCCTTATAAAAGGGAGGCAGGGCCAAATCAAGAACCAACTGCCATTCACAATTGCTACAAAGAGAATAAAATACCTAGGAATACAACTAACAAGGAACATAAAAGACCTCTTCAAGGAGAACTACAAACCGCTGCTCAATGAAATAAGAGAGGACACAAACAGATGGAGAAATATTCCATGTTCATGGCTAGGAAGAATCAATATCGTGAAAATGGCTATACTGCCCAAAGTAATTTACAGATTCAACGCTATCCCTATCAAGCTACCAATGACCTTCTTCGCAGAACTGGAAAAAACCACCTTAAACTTCGTATGGAACCAAAAGAGAGCCTGCATAGCCAAGTCAATTCTAAGCAAAAAGAACAAAGCTGGAGGCATTACACTACCAGACTTCAAACTATACTACAAAGCTACAGTAATCAAAACAGCATGGTACTGGTACCAAAACAGAGATATAGACCAATGAAACAGAACAGAGGCCTCCGAGGCAACACAACACGTCTACAACCATCCAATCTTTGACAAACCTGACAAAAACAAGCAATGGGGAAAGGAGTCCCTGTTTAATAAATGGTGTTGGGAAAACTGGCTAGCCACATGCAGAAAGCAGAAACTGGACCCCTTCCTGACACCTTACACCAAAATTAACTCCAGATGGATTAAAGACCTAACACCATAAAAACCCTAGAAGAAAATCTAGGCAAAACCATTCAGGACATAGGCGTAGGCAAGGACTTCATGACCAAAACACCAAAAGCATTGGCAACAAAAGCCAAAATAGACAAATGGGACCTAATCAAACTCCACAGCTTCTGCACAGCAAAAGAAACAGTCATTAGAGTGAATCGGCAACCAACAGAA
>PVKV010040235.1:0-12409 GCA_004027835.1 Alouatta palliata
CTCCTTCCTTCCCCTCCCCTTCCCTCTCCTCTCCTTTTATCTCCACTCCTCTCCTTTCCTTTCCCTTTATTTATTTTCTTTTCTTTTTTGTTGAGACAGGACCTTGCTTTTGTCGCCCAGCCTGGAGTGCTGTGGCATGAACATGGCTCACTACAGTCTTGATATCCTGGACACAATGTATTTTCCCACTTCAGCTTCCTGAGTAGCTAGGACCACAGGCTCACACCACTGTACTCAGCTAAATTTTTGTATTTTTTTCTGCAGATAGGTTCTCACCATGTTGCCCAGGGTGGTCTCTTCTGAGCTCAAGCAATCCACCTGCCTTAGCATCCCAATGTATTGGGATTACAGGTGTGAGTTACTGTGCCTGGCTAATCTCTTATTTCCTACAGCCACAGGGCCAAGATTGTTAACTACCGGTAAAACATAAAATTAATTATGTTAGTTACAGAAATAGAATGTTGATTTAACTTATAATATTGTCCAGTTTCTTACAAGAAATTTAGAGTTTAGATTGGAAAGAAATGAGACCTTGAAAACTGTAATAAAAGCATTAACGGGACTCCACTGAAATTGAGACTTGGTCACTTTGAGCCTCTCTTGACAGTGGAAGTAGCAGGTCATCTGTGTCTAAGGAGATTAGTCTTACTGTTCTGAACCTCACCAGGGCATATGTTTTGCAGAGGGATACTTATTTTTCTCAAACTCACCACTGTCATCTCCTCTTTGTACCAGACTCATAGCTGAAATCAAGTATCAGTATGGTCCTAGAGTCCAGGTACACACTATGACCCAAGAGAAAATAGATTACACACAAAATATTTCAAGAAATTGCAAATATGTGTCAACAGACACCTTGAGAACAGGTATGAGGGTGGATTCCAAGGGTGTTAGACCAAGAAGATTAGATTTAAACATTAGAATGTGCGCTTACTAGAGATTCTGAATTTAGTGTCTTAGTTCATGCAGCTGTATGTAGCACCAGGAAATACTTGCTTGGTTGACTGAAACTTACATTTAAAGGTAGCCTACATTTAATGTGGTTGGTATTATAGACTTTCCCAGACATAAATTGGATTTGGAGGAAATAATCATAAGGTTTCAGGAAGTAGAAAGGTTGGAATGTATTATAAGTTGCAGAATGAGTTTCTGTAACTTACATGTCAATCTCAATCACATCTCAAAAAAAGGCCAAGAAAATACTCCCTCCAATAAACTGATGAGACTGATGAGATACATATTAGTGAGGTAAGCACTGACATTTAAAAACCCTGTGGTTATTCTGATTTGTGGGTCAGGTATGTCCACGAAAGATGCTACATCTAAGATGGGCTCCTTGATTTCAATGGGATGACTGGATTATGAGGTGGCAGAGGCCAAATGGCAGCCACTTAGCCACAAGAGGGGATCACTTACCATAAATAGCAAAAGGGTCGTACTAGCAATCATCATATCTAGGACTTTGGGGATCTCTGGAGCAGGCTAACTGTTCATATTGTCCTCAGGAATGAAAAGGATGATCAGCTTGCTGTAACAGTGCCTCATCTACATGAGGGGTGGGAGGGAGGACTAAATGTAGGGGTCGAGTTCCATCATAAGTTTTCATGATAGAGAATCATGCTGTCTAGCCCACTTTTCAGACCTGAGTCACTTAATAGACTTAGAATTTTTGATTAAAATGGAAGCAAGAGAGTTATCTTATTTTTTAAAAAAAGAATCTCTCCAGGACTTCCTGGATAGTTTTAGCTATCCTATATTAAATACTTAAAAATCTGGTTTTCGTTAAACGTTGAAAAAAATGGCCAAATGAAAATCAATTTTTCTTAGACTCATCAGAGAACTGATGTCACTGACACACTAATATCCCTGAATCTGAAGAGACAGGCATATACAGAGAGTTACAGCTGAAAACACCTTACTCGGAGCTAAAGCTTCCAGAGGCAAAACTGGTAAAAACACTGAAGTGACAGTTTTACTGGAGGTTGAATGTAGACCAGCTTGAGACTGAGAATGTAGACCAGCTCCTGGGAGCCCAGTCTTAGCAGGGTCCTGACACTTGCACAGACTTTACCTCCAGGATCCCCAACCAGATTCTCATGATGAAGATCTGACAAAAATACTCTTGTGCTTCTGGCGGGATGAGAGACATAGTCACCATTTCAAAATGTGTCCAGCACATTTTCTATAACAAAGAACTAAACTCCAAGGGAATGAACTGTACCAGAGCCTTTTCTTCCCTGGGGAAACTGTCATTAGTCAGCTCACACCCATCTAGCCATCTTGTCTTAGATAAGGGGAAACAAATAACAGATAAGAATGATTCAGAAGATTGCAGTTCAAGAGTTCATCCTACTAAAGAACTGAAATGTAATCATAAAATTATGAAACACTTCCTCTCCTCCACAAATTACCACCACATCTACAAGGGTCCATGGCCAGGAAAGTGGATGACAACTTAAAGAGATGCCAGCTCAGATTCCATTTAAGAAGGAGTTCTTTAGGGAAACATAAAGAAACAAAGGAGAAATAAATGAAGACTATCGAGGAAGGTGAAACTTTTTCTGGCACTGAAAACTACAGCAAATGTTAAACACAGATCTGTCTCTAGACAGATAAGAAAAAGCTTCATACTAAAGGCCTATTTACATCACTTCCAATTACCTTATATGTAGTGTGTGGTTTTCAACAGAAAAAGTACAAGAAATGTTAAAAGGCAAGGAAAAAACAACACAGCCTAAAGAGAAAAAGCAATCATCAGACCCGAAATCACGTATGACACAGAATGGAATTATTCGGAATGGAATATAAGTAACTGTAATTAATATGTTAAGGGCTCAAATAGAAACATGCAAGAAACATGCAGGTGGACGTCATGCAAGAACAAATGGGTAATGTAATCAGAGACAAGGGAACATTAAGAAAGAATAAAAGCAATGGGGGAAATCAAAAGCACTGGAACAGAAATGAAGAAATTATTTGATGGGTTCATCAGTAAACTGGATATGGCCAAGAAAAGAATCTGAAGTTCAACATAACTCAATTAAAACTTCCTAAACTAATATGAAATATTTTTCAAAAAAGAAAAGAATATGCCAGAATAGTAGGACAGTTTCTAAAGCTATAATTGTGTGTAATGGGAATATCAGAAGGAGAAACAAAAGAGAAAGAAACAGAATAAATATTTGAAGTAATAGTGACTGACAATCTTCTAAAATTAAATGAAGACATAAAACCACTGAACCAGGGGCTCAGAAAAACAGGATAAACTCAGAAAAATAGGATAAATGTCAGGAATTCTGCAGAGAGTTATACCATATGTATACTGCACAAAACCAAAGACAATGCAATAATCGTGAAAGAAGACAGAAAATAATATACACTTTATCAATGGAGGAATAAGGATAAGAATTTCATTCGACTTCACATCAGAAACCATGCAAAAAAAAGAAATGTAAAGTGAACTATTTAAAGTATTCAAATATAAACAAACAAAACACTAAGCTAGAAATCTATGTCTAGCAAAATTACCCTTCAAAATGAGAAGAATCAAGACATCCTCACGCAAACAAATATTAAGGGCAAAAGTTACCAGCAGACATGCTCCATAAGAAAAGTTAAAATAATTCTTTGGAGAAACTAAAAATGATATAGATCAGAACTCTAGTCTACCTAAAATGAAAGAGCATCAGAAAAGGAATAAAGGTAACATAAAATATTTTATTTTTCTTATTCTTAGTTTAAATAAAAGCTAACATTTTCTGTAAGTTAATAATAGTAATAATGTACTGGGTGTGACAGTCATGTTATAAGGAACTAAAAGGAGGACTTGGGGATACTCTCAAAAGGTACCTTCACTACATGGGAAGTGCTACAGTGCTGTTTGAAAGTAGATTTACATTAGTTGTAATAATATATTGCAAACTCAGGGCAACTACTAGCAGAAAATAAAATGCAACTGTTATGTGAAGAAAGGAGAGAAAACAGAATTATAGGAAATGCTCAATTGAAACCATAAAAGGGAGAAAAAGAGTGGAAGATTCAACAAGTAACAAGTGAAATTAATCTGAAACAGTTACAAACATGATGGATATTAATACAATATATATCAATGATCTCTTTATATGTGAATGGTCCAAATACACCAGCTAAAAGACAGTGACAGAGTGCATTTTAAAAAGTAGAAAGCAAAGCTCACTCTATGTTGTCTATAAGAAATCCATAGACATACAGAAATGTTGCAAATAAAGGGGCAAAAATGATATACCATGCTAATATAATTGAAAAAAAGGTAAAATAGCCATATTAATTTTAGACAAAAAGGCTTTAAAAGAAGGAAAATTATTAACAGTAAAGAGGTATATCACATAACAATAAAGAGGTCAGTTTTCCAGAAGACATAACGATCCCTAACATATATTCATAAAACAATAGAGTGTCAATATATGTGAGGGAAAAATGAATAGATTTGCAAAGAGAAATAGTTAAATTCCCTATTACACTTGACAACTTCAACTCACCTGTATTGTTAATGGAGAGATCATACAATAAGAAAGCTAGTAAAGATATAGCTGAAGGCTGGGTGCAGTGGCTCATCCCTGTAATCTCAGCATTTTGGGAGGCCGAGGTGGGTGGATCACCTGAGGTCAGGAGTTCAAGATCAGCCTGGCCAACATGATGAAACCTCATTTCTACTAAAAATACAAAAAAAGCCAGCTGTGGTGGTGGGTGCCTGTAATCCCAGCTACTCTGGAGGCTGAGGCAGGAGAATTGCTAGAACCTGGGAGGTGGAGGTTGTGGTGAGCCGAGATCACTCCACTGCACTATAGCCTGGTGACAGAAATTCTGTCTCAGAAAAAGGAAAAAAAAAAAAAAAAAAATATATATATATATATATATATATATATATATCTCTGAAGGAAATATCACCATCAATCAGCTTGATCTAATTGACATTTATTAAATGCCTCATCCATTCAATACCATTGACAGCACACGCACACATACACACACACATGTGCACACACACATACACGAACACAGGAAACCATGAAAACCTTAGATGTAAATCTAAAAAGTACATACAAATCTATTTGTAGAAAACTGTAACACACTGATAAACTAATACAAACCATGAAAACAATGTGATATTCCATATACACATAGGAAGACTCAGTATTACTCAAATGTGAGTATGTGCTTTCAAACATAATACATAGATTCACTAAGGTGCCAATCAAATTAAAAAAACAAGGGATTATTTCAAACCTTTTAAATGGGCAAATATTTATACATCTAATAATACCATGTGTGGATTAGCAATGGGAATTCTTAAGTGCTATTAGCAGAAATGTATCCTGGAATGATGATGTAGAGAACAACCTGACAATAATACAATCAAGTTAAAGCTGTATTCGAATTACGACACCAATCCCACTGCTAGGCATATACCCCCAAAGAATTCTTGAATATAAAGTGAAAAAAGCAAAACAAACCAGGGACCCAAGAAGGATGAATACACAAGACCCTGAAAATAATGCAACTAAGTATAAAAAATTACGTCTCTTTTGCCAACTTGGGAAAAGTTCTAAGTCATTGTTAAAAAAAATTAAAAAAATAAAAAGCAATAACAAGAACTACCAAACCATGAAAAAGGTACACTGCTAAGTGAAAGATGTCTGAAAGGCTACGTAGCACGTGATTGCAATTATATGACATTCTGAAAATGGAAAAACTATTGAGAAAAGAAAAAGATCAGTGGTTACCAAGGAGTTTGGGGGAATAAAAGGAAATAAATGGGTGAACCACAGGGGGTTTTAGGCAGTAAAATGGTTCTGTATATTGTTGCAACAGTGAATATATAACATTATACATTTGTCAGAAGCTTTAGCACTTCACAGCATAAAAAGTGAATATTTATGTGTGTGTGTGTGTGTGTGTACACAATAGTTACTTTTTTCCAAAGTATACTGAGTAGAATAAGAAAAAAAGAGACACTTTGCATTGAAGCTTGATAAAAGCACCTCTGTCCAGTGATAAAGGACACTATTAACATGATAAATTATCTTAATGTATGTACCCTAGGTAGGAGTGGTGAAATGGCACTTTATTTCTGTGATCTTCCTCCCATATTATCAGTCTAGTCACAAGAAAACATTAAAAAACAAAAACAAAAAACAACAGAGGCAACAGATGGGCATTCTATAATATCCCTAATCAGTTCTGTCCTAAATTGCTGGTGTCATAAAATACAAGGAACTCTAAGACTCTAACTTAAAGACACATAACAATTCAATGTACTGTAGTATTTTGGATGGGATCATGGAACAGAAAAAGGACATTGGAAATGAAGCTAGGGAAATTTCGGTGTGCGCAGTTGCTCATGCTTGTAATCCCAGCACTTTCGTAGGCTGAGGCTGGTGGATAACTGGAAGTCAGGAGTTCAAGACCAGCCTGGCCAACATGGTGAAACTCCATCTCTATTAAAAATACAAAAATTAGCCAGGCATGGTGGTTCATGCCTGTGATTCCAGTTGCTCAGGAGGCTGAGATAGGAGAATTGCTTGAACTCTAAAGACGGAGGTTGCAGTGAGCCAAGATCATGCCACTACCCTCCAGCCTGGGTGACAGAGGGAGACTCTATCTCAAAAAAAAAAAAAAAAAAAAAAAATCCAAAAACTAAAAACTAAGGAAATTTCAAATCTAAACTTTAGTTAACAATCTTTCAATATTGACTTATTAGTTATAACAAATTAACCAGATCAGTTAAGGTGTTAATAGGGGAAATTATGAGAGGTATATAATTCTAAAGTATAATTTTTCTGTAAATTTAAAACTTTAAAAACAGTTTATTAAAATTCAAAAGGAAAACCAAGTCCATACATAGAAAGACCTGGTCACAGTATTAGAACATGAACCTTCCTGTAATACTTCCTTTTAAGGAACTAGGGCCCATTTACTGGAGTGAATGTGCACAAGGAAGAAAGATATCAAGGCCTTTCAAAGATTAGTAGATACTGGTTCTGAATTGACACTAATTCCTGAACATCAAAAATGCCAGTGCAGTTCACTAGGCAAACTGGGTACTTTTGGTGTCATGTGATAGATGGAGTCTTAGTCCAAGCTGAACTCATGTGGGGCCAGGTAGGGACCCACCCTGTGGTTATTTCCTCAGTTCCTGAATGTATCATTGAAATTATATTAATTAGAATATTTGGCAGTTTTCAGAATCCCCACATTGGCTCTCTGACCCATGGAGAAATGGCTAATGTGGTAGGAATGACGAAGTAGAAGCCCCTGGAATCCCCTCACTTTAGCACTGTCAAACACCAGAAATACAATTTCATTCCTCCAGAACTGCAGAAATTAGTGCCATCACTCATCATACATAGGACATGTGCAATAATTTGGAAGAAGTGGCTAGTAGGTGATATGTAAAACTTCTCAAAATTATAAGAAGCTGGGGTTCAGTGGGCAGCAGTCCCTGCAAAAGATGGGAAGAGTGCTGAAAGGTACTAACATGAAACTTGATGTGTTTAGAGATAGGCTTGGAACAAATGCATTGTAAAGGTACACACCACAAAATGTGACTGGAGAGATTTTAGTCAGAGTTTGAAATAGCTGATACGTGTGAAAGGAGCACATTGCAGTTTTCTTTCCTTAGGGGTAATCGGCTAAGCCTGCTTTTATCCAGTTTTAATTGGCTCTGTTAAATGGGAAATTTTGGAGTTGCATGAACCTTCCTTGCTAGTAAAGACTAACCCGTACAGAATTCCCAAAGGCAGCAAAAGATTACCACTTTCATTAAGAAAACGACTGAGGTAGGAGTCTGAATTCCCACTAGTTTTGTTTAGCAATTTTATCTGACCAGTACATAAGGCAGACAATTCCTAGAGTTAAACAGTGGGATGTGAAGGACTAACCAAGGTGGTCCCTCCTATTGTTGTGCTATGTCTGATGTGATAAGAGCCATCCAGAAACTGCTATAGGCCAAGGAAGCTGGTGTGCCATTATAGACCGGGCTCACGTCTCCTTCTCCCATTTCCTTTCATTTAGACAGTGAATACGCAAGCAACAAAGTTGAAAAAAAAAAAGTTGTAAAATTTATATCTCATCGAAATTTTATGCAGATTATATAAAGAAATATTATAATTAAATAATAAAAGACAAAGCAAACCAACGGAGAGTGGGAAGCACCGTAGAAGAAACACCTTGCAGATGAAGATATATGGATGTGCATAGCAAAGTTCTAAGCATCATTTGTCATAATATAAAATAGCAGTGAAATAAAATGCCACACACTCCAAAATGGTTATAGTTAAAACAAACAATATTAAATATTAAAGATGTGGAGCAATTGGAGGGCTCATAATTTGCTGCTAGAATTTCAAAAGAGTTTAAAATCTTTGGACAAAAAAATGTGGCCATTTCTTGAAAAATTCCAAATACAGCAATATAATTCAACAATTTCCACTGCTACAACAATTTCTATTTCTCCTCATGGAGAAATTAAAACATATATGTATATTAACATGTATTAGTTTGGTAAAGCTGCCATTACCATGTATCACAGACTGCATGGTCTAAGTAGCAGAAGTGTATTTTCTCACAGTGCTGAAGGATAGAAGTCCAGGACACAGGTGTCAGCAGGGTTGATTTCTTCCGAGGCCTCTCTCCTTAGCTTGTAGAGTGTCATCTTCTCCTTGTGTCTTCAAGCGATCTTTCCTACAAGTGTGCCTAGGTCCTAATCTCCTCTTTGTAAGGATGTCAGTCACACTGAATTAGAGCCCACCCCAAGGAATTCATTTTGTTAGTGGTGGATTACCACGAGTTATCACCAGCAAATCCTCACAGGTCTGCAGCAACTTCAAATCTTGCCTCCTCAGAATAAAGAATTTTACTGAGGGGCATGAAGCAGAAAAAGAGACCAAAGAGACTGAGGCACGTTTTAGAGCTGGAGTGGAAGTTTATTTAAAAGGCCTTAGAACAGAAAAGAAAGGAAAGATCACTTGGAAGACATCTAAGAGGGTTCATGAAGATTAAAGAGAGAATGCCAAAAGTCTCATTTAACCGTGATGTTATGACTTGTATAGGCTCGTCCCTTCCCCAAGATTCTTTGTTTGGGTGGGCTGCCCCATGCACAGAGCCCCTCTTACCCTTGGGAAGTGAGTGCTTGCAGTGTGTTTAGTAAGTTGTACATATGCTCATCTGAGGCTTTCTTCCTTTTTCCAGTGGAGGGTTCTGGAAGATCACACTTTGTCATTTTTGTCTCTTAATGTGCGTGCCCAGGAAGTTTCTTCTCCTTTGGGTCTGCCTTTAATTATCACATTTTTTGTTGTTGTTCATTTATTTACTTTTTTTATTTTTTTATTGTACTTTAGGTTCTGGGGTACATGTGCAGATCATGCAGGATTGTTGCATAGGTACACATATGGCAATGTGGTTTGCTGCCTCCATACCCCCGTCACCTACATCTGGCATTTCTCCCCATGTTATCTGTCCCCAACCTCCCTACTGCCCCACTGTTCCTCCCTTGGCTCTCCCCAATAGACCCCAGTGTGTAACACTCTTCTTTGAGTGAGAACATGCAGTGTTTGATTTTCTGTTCTGTGTCAGTTTGCTGAGAATGATGGTTTCCAGATTCATCCATGTCCCTACAGAGGACAAAAACTCATTTTTTGGGCTGTATAGTATTCTATGGTGTATATGTGCCACACTTTCCTTGTCCAGTCTATCATCGATGGCATTTCGGTTGGTTCCAGGTCTTTGCTATTGTAAACTGTGCCCCTATGAACATATGTGTGCATGTGTCTTTATAATCGAATAATTTATAATCCTTTGGGTATATACTCAGTAATGGGATTGCTAAGTCAAATAGAATTTCTATTTCTAGGTCCATGAGGAAACACCACACTGTCTTCCACAATGGTTGAACTAGTTTACACTCCCACCAACAGTGTAAAAATGTTCCTATTTCTCCACATCCTCTCCAGCATCTGTTGTCTCCATATTTTTTAATGATCACCGTTCTAACTGGCATGAGGTGGTATCTCATCGAGGTTTTGATTTGCATTTCTTTAATAATCAGTGATGATGAGCATTTTTTCATATGTTTGTTGGTCTCATATATGTCTTCTTTTGAAAAGTGTCTTTTCATATCCTTTGCCCACTTTTAGATAGGTTTGTTTGTTTGTTTCTTGTAAATGTGTTTTAGTTCTTTGTAGATTCTGGATAATAGCTCTTTGTCAGATGGGTAGATTGCAAAAAATATTTCCCATTCTGTTGGTTGCTGGTTCATTCTAATGATTGTTTCTTTTGCTGTACAGAAGCTCTGGAGTTTAATTAGATCCCATTTGACTATTTAGGCTTTTGTCGTCAATGCTTTTGGTGTTTTAGTCATGAAGCCCTTGCCTATGCCTATGTCCTGAATGGTTTTGCCTAGATTTTCTTCCAGGGTTTTTATGGTATTAGGTCTTATCTTTAAGTCTTTAATCCATCTGGAGTTAATTTTAATGTAAGGTGTCAGGAAGGGGTCCAGCTTCTGCTTTCTGCACACTACTAGCCAGTTTTCCCAACACCATTTATTAAACATGGAATCCTTTCCCCATTGCCTGTTTTTGTCAGGTTTGTCAAAGATCAGATGGTTGTAGATGTGTGGCATTACATCCGAGGCCTCTGTTCTGTTCCATTGGTCTATAACTCTGTTTTGGTGCCAATACCATGCTGTTTTGATTACTGTAGCCTTGTAGTATAGTTTGAAATCAGTAGCATGATGCCTCTGGCATGGTTCTTTTTGCTTAGGATTGTCTTGGCTATGCAGGCTCTCCTTTGGTTCCCTATGACGTTTAAGGTGGTTTTTTCCAGTTCTGTGAAGAAGGCAAGGCTGGTTCAACATACTCAAGTCTATAAAAGTAATCCACCACATAAACAGAACCAAAGACAAAAATCACATGATTATCTCAATAGATGAAGAGAAGGCCTTTGACAAAATTCAACAGCGCTTTATGCTAAAAACTCTCAATCTAGGTATTGAAGGAACATATCTCAAAACAATGAAAGCTATTTATGACAAACCTACAGCCAATATCATACTGAGTGGGCAAAAACTGAAAGCATTCCCTTTGAAATCTGGCACTAGACAAGGATGCCCTCTCTCAACACTCCTGTTCAATATAGTATTGGAAGTTATAGCCAGAGCAATTAGACAAGAAAAACAAAATAAAGAGTATTCAATTAGGAAAAGAGGAAGTCAAATTTTCTCCATTGGCAGATGACATGATTGTATATTTAGAAGATCCCATCATCTCAGCCCAAAATCTCCTTAATCTGATAAGCAACTTCAGCAAAGTCTCGGGATACAAAATCAATATGCAGAAATCACAAGCATTTCTATACACCAATAACAGACTAACAGAGACCCAAATCATGAGCAAACTCCCATTCACAATTGCTACAAAGAGAATAAAATACCTAGGAATACAACTAACAAAGGATGTAAAGGACATCTCGTCTTCAAGGAAAACTACAAACCACTGCTCAAGGAAATAAGAGAGGACACAAACAGATGGAGAAACATTCCATGCTCATGGTTAGGAAGAATCAGTATCATCAAAATTATCACTTTTTAACATTAACAGGTGTGGAGCATCACCAAATAGCCTCTCCCTGGCACTGACTGCCAATTTATCACTTTTAGAGAAGCAATGCAAGAATTGTGGAACCATCACCCAACATTTCTAGTGGGTGGAGGGGAGAGCCCTCTTCTGCCTCCTCATGTCAACTACCTGTAACAATTTAACCTTAATTAACTGATTAAAGACTTTATCTTCAAATATAGTCACATCCTGAGAGGCTGAGAGTCAGGGCTACTTCCATATGTGAATTTTAGGAAAACACAATTCAGGCCATAGCAACACATACTAGACTTATGTAAGAAAGCTCACAACACACGTATTCTTACCTTAAGCTGGAAATGGCCCAGTGTCCATCCAGAGGAGAATGTATAAGCAAACTGTGGAATATTCACACTGCAGATGAATACTCAGCAACAATGAGAAATAGACGACAGATACTTTCAGTAATGTGAAAGCACTTCACAGATACTGTGCTAGACAAAGAATTCAGACAAATTGAATTATTCACATTTATGAAGATCTAAAATGGGAAAAAAATTACCTATGATTTAGAAAAAAATCAGAAAATTGATGTTTCCTATTTTTTTAATATATATACTTTTTATTGCATTTTAGGTTTGGGGGTACATGTGAAGAACATGCAAGATTGTTACATAGGTACACACATGGCAGTGTGATTTGCTGCCTTCCTCCCCATCACCTGTATCTGTTATTTCTCCCCATGCTATCCCTCCCCAACTCCCCACCCCCTGCTGTCCCTCCCCTTTTCCCCCCAACAG
>PVKV010040236.1:0-12409 GCA_004027835.1 Alouatta palliata
CCGTCTCAAAAAAAAAAAAAAAAAGAAAGAAAGAAACAACGTTTCACCATATTGGCTAGGATGGTCTTGAACTCCTGACCTCGTGATCCACCCATTTCGGCCTCTCAAAGTGCTGGGATTACAGGCATGAGCCACTGTGCCTGGCCCTTTACCAATTTTTAAGATATTGAATTAGTTGTTTTCTATCCTTCAAATGTGACCAGTTACAGCAGTTCCCCCTTATCTACGGGGTATATGTTTCAAGACCTTCAGTGGATGCCTGAAACTACAGATACCAGTGGATACAAGGAAATGCTATAAAAGTCAGGAGAGTGTTGCACAACTCTGTGAATGAGCCAAAAACCACTGAATTTTACCCCTTAAATAAGTGAATTCTATGTTATGTGAATTACCTCTCAATAAAATAGTTTTTTAAAGAAGCAAGAAAATTGTTACTTTTGGGAGATAAAGAGACTGAATGGGACACATAGAGGAGTTTTGGGGATGACTGACAAGGTTCCATTTCTTGACCTGATTGCTAGTTACAAGGATGTTCTCGTTACAATAATTTTTTTCATAGTTTTAGAATCTGTGTTTTATTTTTCAGTTTAAAATGTTAAGTAAAATGAGTTATTACCTTTTTTTGAGACCGAGTCTTGCTCTGTCACCCATGCTGGTGTGCAGTGGTGCCATCTCGGCTCACTGCAACCTCCACCTTCTGGATTCAAGCGATTCTTCTGCCTCAGCCTCCCAAGTAGCTGGGACTACAGGCATGTGCCACCATGCCCGGCTAATTTTGGCATTTTTAGTAGAGACAAGATTTTTACTATATTGGTCAGGCTGGTCTGGAAATCTTGACCTCATGATCCGCCCGCCTCGGCCTCCCAAAGTGCTGGAATTACAAGCATGAGCCACCACGCCTGGCCAAATTATTACTTTTAAAGCACGGGTGAGAAGGGGCTGCACAGGGCTGGTTCTTCAATGTGCCTCTCTGAGCCCTGAGCCTGATGTCCCTGGTGTTACGTGAGGTTGGCTGAACATTGTGGAATGATATGGGTGGGCTGTTGTGGTTCAGTGGGCCAATATACCCCCAGAGGCAGGTCTGTGGTGAACTTGGGCTCACCAAAAGGATTGTGACTGCCTCAGAACTGAGCTTCAAGCTGCTCCTGGAGACACTTGCAAGATTATGGCTGTGTTGCCTGAAAACATGAACCTGAGTCAAGTATCTTCAAATCTCTTTGGAGATGATGGTATGGGCAAGAGTTATTGGATATATATCTATACACACACATATATAAAATATGTATACACATATATATAAAATATATATACATATATATATATATACTTTTTTTTTTAGACGGAGTCTCACCCTGTTGCCCAGGCTAGAGTGCAGTGTTGTGATCCCAGCTCACTGCAACCTCTGCCTCACGGGTTCAAGTAATTCTCCTGCCTCAGCCTCCCGAGTAGCTGGGACTACAGGCCATGCCATAGTACTTTATAATTCTTATTTCAAAGAAGTTTTTGTTCAATCAAAAAGCAGCTGTAGGCCAGGAGCGGTGGCTCATGCCTGTAATCCTATTATTTTGGAAGGCCAAGGAGGGTGGATCATCTGAGGTCAGGAGTTCCAGACCAGCCTGGCCAACATGGCGAAACCCCATCTCAACTAAAAATACAAAAATTAGCTGTGCACAGTTGTGGGCGCCTGTAATCCCAGCTACTTGGGAGGCTGAAGCAGTAGAATCTCTTGAGCTTGGGAGGCGGAGGTTGCAGTGAGCCAAGATCACACCACTGCACTCCAGCCTGGGTAACAGATTGAGACTCCATCTGAAAAAAAAAGAAAAAGGAGCTGTAGAAAGAAAAAACATTGTATGGTTCCACTTATATGAGGTACCTTGACTAGACGACTTTATAGAGACAGAAAGTAGAATAGAGGTTACCAGGGGATAGGGGAGAAGAATATAGGAACTTAGTGTTTAATGGGTAGAAGCTTCTGTTTGGGATGATATTTTTAAAAATTCTGGAAATGGATAGTGGTGATGGTTGCACAACAATGAGAAATTGCTTAAAAGTGATTAAATAGTAAAATAATAAATTTATGTTATGTTTACCACAATTTTTTAAAATACAAAAAAATCCATAGAGAAAGGAAAAGGCACTCACTGAACCATTTAACAAACTAATTGAAGGAAAATGCAAACATTCTTGAAAAGATTAAAGAAATTAAAAGAGATTAAGATGGCCTAGAATTATCCTTAAAAGGTGCCAGTCTTCATAAAGAGGCATGGGAGCAGTAGATCTGAGACTGCTGCTGAAAACCCGAACGGATCTAATTCTGTATTCTACGGTAAAGCAGCTATTCTAGAAAAAAGAACTCAAAGAAGAGAAATCTGGAAAAATCGATTGCTGGCATTAACAGAAGGTTAAAAACACAACAACATAAACCCAAATCCATGCAGTCACTCGGGCTTTTTCATCTGGCAGAGGATTCTTCAATATGATTCTTCACCCAAGGGTCCACCTCCATCAGACAATGAATCTTTTCACCCCTCTCCACTGAGTCTCCCAGTTGCTCCCAGGCTTCATTCTTCTGACTTATATTAGGATTCTCCAGAGAAACAGAACCAATAGGATACACATGTATATAGAAAGGTTTAGTTTAAGGAATTGTCTGACATGACTGTGCTGGCAGCCAAGTCTGAAATTTCTAGAGCAGGCTGGCAGGCCAGAACCTCAGGGAAGGATTGATGGTGCAGTTTTTTGGGTGTCGGGTTTTTTGTTTGTTTTAAGACAGAATCTCACTCTGTTGCTCTGGCTGGAGTGCAGTGGTGTGATCTCAGCTCACTGCAAACTCCATCTCTTTGCCTCCTCCCATCTCAGCCTCCAGAGTAGCTGGGACACAGCCATGCGCCACCACGTCCAGCTAATTTTTTTGTATTTTTGGTAGAGATGAGGTTACTCCATAATGTCCAGGCTGGTCTTGAACTCCTCAGCTTAAGCGATCCACCTGCCTCGGCCTCCCAAAGTGCTGGGATTACAGGTGTGAGCCATCCCACCCAGCTCATGTTGCAGTTTTGAGTTCTTCATATAATCTGGATACTAATTCTTGTGGGTTATATTTGTTACCAATATCTTCTTTTTTCGTTGTTCTTTTTCTTCTGAGATGGAGTTTTGCTCTTGTTGCCCAGGCTGGAGTACAATGGTGCAATCTCGGCTCACCGCAACCTCCACCTCTCAGCTTCAAGCGATTCTCCTGCCTCAGCCTCCCAAGTTGCTGGGATTACAAGCATACACCACCACAGCCAGCTAATTTTGTATTTTAAGTAGAGACGGGGTTTCTCCATGTTGGTCAGGTTGGTCTCAAATTCCCGACCTCAAGTGATCTGCCCACCTTGGCCTCCCAAAGTGCTGGAACTACAGGCATGAGCCATTGGGCCTGGCCCCAGTATCTTCTTTCAGATTGTATCTTCTCACTTTTTATGTTGTCTTTTTTTTTTTTTTTTCTTTAAGACCGAGTATCGCTCTGTCCCCTAGGCTGGAGTGCAGTGGTGTGATCTTGGCTCACTGCAACCTCTGCTTCCCTGGTTCAAGCAATTCTCCTGCCTCAGCCTTCTGAGTAGCTGGGACTACAGGCACCCACTACCACACCTGGCTAATTTTTCTGTATTTTTAGTAGAGACAGGGTTTCACTATGTTAGCCAGCATGGTCTCCATCTCCTAAACTCATGATCTACCCCACCTTGGCCTCCCAAAATGCTGGGATTACAGGCATGATGCCTCTTTTTTTTTTTTTGGTATTTTTTTTAATCTTTCTTATTTTATGGGCGTGATGCCTCTTAATAAGCATTTTCTCATCTTAATATAACTGAAATTATCAATGTTTTCCTTTATGGTTTGGATATAGGCTTCCTTCTTTTCTTTCTTTCTTTTTTTTTTTTTCTGTGTATATCCTTGTAAAAGGGTTTAGGGCTTCCTTTTGCCCTTTACAAGATCATAAAAATATTATCCATTTTTTTCTAAAAATTGCTTTTCATTTTGAATCCTTCTATGAAATTTGTTTTTGGTATATGAAGTGAGCTAGGGATCTCATTATATGTAACAAATCCTCCCAGCACTACTAATAGACCAATGCATTTTTTTCTACATATATGAAATGCTGATTTTATATAAATCAAGTTTTCATATATGGGTGGGTCTATTTCTGAGCTCCCTGTTCTGTTCCAAAGGTTTAATTATCTTTCCTTGTACTCATATCACACTGTTTTAATAACAATAACTTCATTTTTTGTTTTTTTGAGACAGAGTCTCACTCTGTCACCCAGGCTGGAGTACAGTGGTGCAATCTTGGCTCACTGCAACCTATGCCTCCCAGGTTCAAGCGATTCTCCTGCCTCAGCCTCCTGAGTAGCTGGGATTACAGGCACGCACCACCACGTCTGGCTACTTTTTGTATTTTTTTTTTTTTTTTTTGAAACAAAGGCCCGTTCCGTCGCCAGGCGCCAGACTGGAGTGCAGTGGCGCAATCTCGGCTCACTGCGACCTCCGCCTCCTGGGTTTGAGCAATTCTCCTGCCTCAGCCTCCTGAGCAGCTGGGATTACAGGCATGCACCACCACACCCAGCTAATTTTTTGTATTTTTAGTAGAGACAGGGTTTCACCATGTTGGCCAGGATGGTCTCGATCTCCTGACCTTGTGATCCGCCCGCCTCGGCCTCCCAAAATGCTGGGATTACAGGCGTGAGCCACCGCGCCTGGCAACTTTTTGTATTTTTAGTAGAGACGGGTTTTCATCATGTTGGTCAAGCTGGTCTCTCATTCTGTTGTCCAGGCTGGAGTGCAATGGCCGATCATGGCTCACTGCAGCCTTGAATTCCCAGGCTCAAACAATCCTTCCACTTCACTCTCCCAAGTAGCTGGGACCACAGGTGTGTGCCACCATATTTGGATAATTTTTTTTTTCTTTGAGAGACAAGGGTTTTCTATGTTGCCTGGCTGGTCTCAAAGTGCTGACTTCAAGTGATGTCCCCATCTCAGCCTCCCAAAGTCCTGGGATTACAGACATGAGCCACCATGTTCAGCCAATAACTTCATATTAAAGGTAGATTTTGGCTAGGCATGGTGACTCACGCCTGTAACCCCAGCACTTTGGGGTGCCCATGTGGGTGGATTACTGGAGGTCAGGAGTTGGAGAGCAGCCTGGTCAACATGGCAAAACCCCATCTCTACTAAAAATACAAAAATTCGCCACCAGTGGTGGCACATACCTATAGTCCCAGCTACTTGGAGGCTGAGGCAGGAGACTTTGGTGAGCCCAGGACGCAGATGTTGCGGAGGGCCAAGACTGTGCCACTGCACTCCAGCCTGGGTGACAGAGCAAGACTCCATCTCTAAATAAATAAATAAAAATAAAGGAAGATGTCTGGTAGGAAAAGGCCTTTCTCTGTCTTTTTCTTCTATTTGATTGGGTCTAACAGAATCCTAAATTACAAGTTATTGTCTCTCAAAACTACAAACATTTCATCACAGTGATTTTTTTTTTTTTCTTTTGACAGAGTCTCACTCTGTCACCCTGGCTGGAGTACAGTGGCAGAATCTCAGCTCACTGCAGCCTCTGCCTCCCAGATTCAACTGATCCTCCTGCCTCAGCCTCCCAAGTAGCTGGGACTTCAGGAACCCAGCTAATTTTTTGTATTTTTAGTAGAGACAGAGTTTCATCATGTTGGCCAGACTGGTCTCGAACTCCTGGCCTCAGGTGATCAACCCACCTCAGCCTCTGAAAGTGCTGCGATTACAGACATGAGCCACGACACCCAGCCTGCACTAATATTTTTTAATACAGTATCACTGATAAGAAGTCTGATTTCAATTTGATTCAACTCCTTCCTTTGCAGGCATTCTGTTTTTTCCTCTGGATGATTCTAAGAATTTTCTGTTTAGCTTTTCTATTCACAAACTTTGTGCTATTTGTAGGGACTTTGTAGGTTGTCAATCTCAGGAACTAAGCCTTCTTTGAATTATTTAAATGCACTCCTCTCTTCCCCTCTCATATTTTTTTCTTTCTGGAAAGTTTTGAGACAGGGTTTCACTCTGTGGCCCTGGCTGGAGTGCAGTAGTGTGATCCACGGCTCACTGAAACCACCTCGACCTCCTGGGCTCAAGCAATCCTCCCACTTCAGTCTCTGGAGTAGCTGGGATTATAGTCACACACCACCATGCCTGGCTAAATTTTTTTATTATCATTATCATTATTATTTTGATACAGAGTCTTGCTCTGTTGCCCAAGCTGGAGGGCAGTGGTGCAATCTTGGCTCACTGCAGCCTCTGCCCCCCAGGTACCAGCAATTCTCCTGCCTTAGCCTCCTGAGTAGTTGGGATTACAGGCATACACCACCATACCCGGCTAATTTTTGTATTTTTAGTAGAGATGGGGTTTTGCCATGTTGGCCAGGATGGTCTCAAACTCCTGAACGCAGGTGATCCACCTGCCTCTGCCTCTCAAAGTGCTGGGGTTACAGGTGTGAGTCACCATGCCTGGCCGAAATCTACCTTTAATATGAAGTTATTGGCTGAACATGGTGGTGGATTACAGACGTGAGCCACCGAGCCGAACCTTTTTATTTTTATTTTTTTGTAGTGATGGAGTCTCGCCATGTTGCCCAGGCTGGTCTCAAACTCCTAGGCTCAAGCTATCCTCCTTTCTCAGCCTTCCAAAGTGCTAGGATTTACAGGCATGAGCCACCACACCTAGCCCCCATCTATTAAATTATTTCAGCAATCAATCAAATTTCCACAATATTTAGTTTATTCTTATGTATATTACCCTTTCACATTTCTTTATTGATAAAAGTCATATTTATTGTAAAGCCCTAATCTTCTTGCTGTGTTAATTCAATTTTCTCAAATGGAAGTTTTATCATCTGTTGAGTTTCTTGTCTTTCTTTCATGTTAGCATGCTTTAAAGTTTGGCCAATCTTGATTTGTCACTCATCTTTACAGAGGCAATGTCATTTTAGATGTATGTCATATCTATTTTTGTAGCCTGTTGTGAGGAAGGATGGGATGTAGCACTGGTCATACCTTGGTGGCTAGTGTTCCAATATGAGTGCACCTCCCTCCTCCAGGTATTGCCAGACACTGGGGGTGGGGTACTGCCTTATCTTACCATCATCCTCCTACCCATTTTTCTTGAGTGGAGATAGATACCACCCATCACTATTACCTGGCTAAACAGAGAAGGAATAGCAAGCAGATGGGCAATCAGCTGTCAGCAACCAATCAGACTGATTGCAGACAGAGTCTTCATTTTTCATAGAAGTGCAACTTTGTAACTTCACCTTAGCCTCTGATTGCTTTTTGCAGCCAATTAGATGTTTGCACAGGAGTGTGATATTTGTAACTTCACTTCAGCCTCTCATTGGTGGGTTTCTGCAATCAATCAGACCAACTGTAGGCCCCCACGTCATTTACGTGAGGTGACCACCAGGTAGCCTGTGGAAAACCTGTAGGGGTATTTGGACCTAAGAAAATTCTGTATCCGGCTTTTTGAGCCGCTGTTCAGGCTGCTCCCACACTGTGCCGTGTACTTTCATTTTCAATAAATCCCTGCTTTTGTTCTTTCGTTGCTTCATTCTTTCTTTGCTTTGCTGGGCGTTTTGTCTAATTATTGTTCAAAACGCCAAGAACTTGGACAACTTGCAGTCAAGACCCTCTACTGGTAACAATATGATCATTATTTTTTGACTTGGGGGCCCTGAAGGAAATGCCCCCATTCCAATGAAATACAGCATAAGCTGCACTTGGCAAAAGGTCCCTAACTCTACCCCCAGACTGAAATCCCCTCCAGAAGAGACAAAGCATAATAAGAAATTGGGGAAGATACATTTTGGACTTCTTTGAATTTTAACCCACATACACAAGATAATTTTAATTTAAACTTCACTTTCTTTCCCCATCTGCTCAAGCAGAATTGCTTACCCAGAATCGGTGCTTTGGGTGGCCAAAGACTGTTGCACAGACTGTAGCCTCACCAAAAAATGCCAGTTGATCCATGCCAAGAGTACAAATCTAGTCTGTGAATTTAAACCCAGTTAATAGAAACCTCCTGGACACAGGTTAATTTCAGCACTGTGGGACCTCACACTTACCGTATCTGGGAAGCTCTCCCTCCGAGTACTGTTCCTCTGTCTCAGAGTATTTGAGAGGATGTTGCTTTCTTGCAAAGTTTAGAACTATGCAATGGCAACATCTTCAGTCATCACATCTTATTTGAGAGGAGCTGTTCTTTCTCACCCAGATATTCAAAACCTTTACATTTCCCTGTCCCCTTTAAACCTTAGGTGCCTGCACTGCAGTGCTGCAGTGAAAGTGAACTTCTGCCTAGTAACAGGGTCCCACAATGCCAAATAAATGTATTTTTTTCCTATGCCACAGTGGTTTTTCCCACTATCTTTTTCTTTTTCTTTTTTTTTCTTTTTTTTATTTTACTGATTATCAGGTAATGAAGAATTCCCACTATCTATTTCTGTGAAATTCCTTAGGCCTAAAAAAAAATTATTATATATTTCAGAACAGCTAGAAGAAAGATTTGGAATGTTCTCAAATAAATGGTAAATGTTTAAGGTGATGCATATCCCAATTACCCTGATTTGGTCATCACACATTGTACGCATGTATCAAAATATCACATGCACCCCAGAAATAGGCACAAGCATTATGTACCAGTTTTAAAAATTAACAAAAAAAAAGATTGCTTGATACTTTATCCTGGAAAGAAAGAAAGAGAGGCAGAGAGAAAGAAAAAGAGAAAGAGAAAGAAAGAAATCCAACCACCCAGTTTCTAGCAATCTTGAGAACAAGTAGAGGAACCGATTCTTGATCCACATGAAGTCAAACTTAGCCCCTCCACCCTGCCCTCTCTTGCCCTTGAGGATGGTGCAAGACAACATAAAAGAGGAATTAAAACTCGGGCTATTTACACTACCTACCTAGACCTAGTGCTAACACATTGGAAACCAATCTCTCACTAATGCTTTGTGGTCCATAGAAAACCCAGCTGCTTCATGGTTTAAAAACATCAAATATTGGCCCGGTGCCGTGGCTCACACCTGTAATCCCAGCATTTTGGGAGGCCAAGGTGGGCGGATCACGAGGTCAAGAGATTGAGACCATTCTGGCCAACATAGTGAAACCCTGTCTCTAGTAAAATTACAAAAAATTAGCCAGGTGTGGTGGCACGCGCCTGTAGTCCCAGCTACTTGGGAGGCTGAGGCGGAAGAATCACTTGAACCCAGGAGGCGAAGGTTGCAGTGAGCCAAGATTGCGCGCCCGCAGTCCAGCCTGGTGACAGAGCAAGACTTCATCTAAAAAAAAGAAAAAACACCAAATTTTTTTTACTCTCTTAATATGTAAAAGGATAGTATGTGAAAAGGCTGTTTCCTTCCTCCTATAATTGAATACTTGCACCAGCTATGACTGCTTATTAAGGCTCTTCGGTCTGCCAGTCCCCACTGAGGCCCTCTAATAGCTCCATGCCCTTGTCAAGGCCCTGCTACAGCCTCTGAGTGGCTTTTCTAAAGTTTTCCCCAGGCCACGGCTGTTAAGAGCTAACTGCACCACCATAAAAACCTACCTAGCCCAATATAAGCCTATACAAACTGCCAAGATCAAAATGTCCTGCACACATACTAAGAACAAGACTCAGGGCCAAGGCCAATCCCTTGCCACTCCAGAAGCCTCGATCACTCCATATGTGTTCATTTGTGTTGGAAATAGATGGTTGGTGCCGAAAAGAAAAATGAGCACTGAGACAAAGGATCTTTCAGCAACGCAGTTTTTACTTCCTGGACCATAGGATGGGTACCCTCACTAGCCATCGTGCCACGAGAGTACAATGAACAAAGGAAAACAGACAAATTTATCCCTTGTGAATTTGGGATCGTCCTTACGGCTGTATCTAATCTCCGTTGGCTGCAGCCAGACCTCACAAACTAAAACCTGATCAGCTAATAACTTAAAACTTTTCTAAACAGGTAAAAGCAGTGGAGAGCTGGGACATGCCTGTGAGCACGTCCAGCACAGATATTCTGGTTAAAGTACAAGAACATAGAATGTACTACGTGCCTGTAAGCATGGCATGTCTAACAGCTACATAGGGCTTAACAACGTTATTAGCACACTTATTTTTTAACAAGAAAGGAAACTTTAAAAAGGAAATTTTTTTGCTTCCCACAACTTGCTTCTCCTTAATTGTGCTTCTTCCTTTTTTCTTACGTTTCAATTTCTTAGCCAATGCACCAAATGTTGGAAGAAGGGCCCAATAAAAAGCACCCCTCCTCCTTTTTGAATTTCACAGCAAACTAAGAAATTAGATAAAGGAATTGAGGGAGAAGACCAAATTATTAGTTTATTCCTGATAGGACTGGGTTGCAGGATGCAGTTTAATCTGAGAGTCCGAAGAGCTTCCCAATACCAACCTGCAGAATGAGATCTAGCAGTTCTGGTCCCAAGTAGACTTGCCTCACTGGGGGCCGGAGTGTCAGCCTGCCCCTACAGCTGGCCTGATGCTGGCTGGATTCCCAAGGGGAAAGTGGACAGGATAAGCTGAGCATGCCCGCTTTATTTTCCCCAAACTTTCCAATTAAATCACAGCTCAGGAGCAGAGTTAGGAAAGGGCAGAGAAAAGCCAGGTGTTAGTTACACTAAAGCAATTCCTTTCACCTGGAAGGACAGGTTTTGTTTTTTGTTTTTTAACTAGTAAGAGACATGGGCTAGGCATAGCAGCTCACATCTATAACCCCAGTGCTTTAGGAGGCCGACATGGGAGGATTGCTTGAGTCCAAGAATTCAAAGCTGAGGTGAGCTATAATGGCACCACTGCACTCCAGCCTGGGTGACAAAGCGAGACTGTCTCTAGAAAACAATATATATGTATTATTACATGGATAATTAAATAACTTAAAAAGCAAGATGGTAGAAGCTGCTACCTGGTGCCATGGTTATAATCTGGAAGTCTAAAGATAAGATTTATCTGGCATTATCAATTAACATCAGAGAATATGCAGTCATTAAAAAAAAAAAGAATGAAATTATGTCCTTTGCAGCAACATGGATGTAGCTTGAGGCCATTATCCTAAGCAAATTAATGCAGAAACAGAAAACCAAATGCTTTATATTCTCACTTATAAGGGAGAGCTAAACATTGGGTACACACAGACCTAAAAATGAGAACAACAGACATTGGAGAATCCAAAAGGAGGGGAGGTGGAAGAGGACGGGGGAAGGGCTAAAAAGCTACCCAAAAGATGCTATGTTCACTACTCGGGCAACAGGATCATCCAGAAACCCAAGCCTCAGCATCATGCAATATACCTACATATAAACTTGTGCATGTACCCCCCGAATCTGAAATTTTTAAAAAATTAGAGGATGTTTCCCCATGTTTTCCGATAGTTTTTTTAAATGTCTTTATGAAGACATCTGAGTTCATATACTTAGTCATGCACCATGTTCACCATTTGGAGCAAGATTTATTTATTTATTTATTTATTTATTTATTTATTTATTTATTCATTCATTCATTCATTCATTTATTTGCGATGGAGTTTCACTCGTTACCCAGGCTGAAGTGCAGTGGCATGATCTTGGCTCACTGCAACCTCTGTCTCCTGGGTTCAAGTGATTCTCCTGCCTCAGCCTCCCAAGCAGCTGGGACTACAGATGTGTGACATGACACCCAGCTAATTTTTGTATTTTTAGTAGAGACGGCGTTTCACCATGTTGGCCAGGCTGATCTCGAACTCCTGACCGCAGGTGACCCACCCACCTCGGCCTCCCAAAGTGCTGGGATTACAGGTGTGAGCCACCGCACCCAGCCTTGAACAAAATTTAAATAAAACCTTTTCTCAACTATAGAGACACACATTTTAAGCTTTCTTGGATTCCCACCACCCTCCCTTTGTTCTTTCTTGGTCACTTCTCACTTCCAGACTCGGATGAAACAGCCACACTGCAAGGTGTAAAATTAATTTCCTGAGTGATCATAGAGCTGCCAGATGGCACCGTGTGGTATTCAGGGGATTTAGCTATGCTAAGTAGTGTGAACCTCAGCCACAGCAAATGGGGACAGGAGGGAGCTGGCAGATAAATACCTCTTCTTTATATATATATATATATATATAGTATTGCTCTTTAAGTTCTGGGGTACACGTGAAGAACATGCAGGATTGTTGCATAGGTACATACATGGCAATGTGGTTTGCTGCCTCCATCCCCATCACCTATATCTGGCCTTACTCCCCATGTTATCCCTCCCAAACTCCCCACCCCCCACTGTCCCTCCCCTAGTCCCCCCAAAAGACCTCATTGTGTGATGCTCCCCTCCCTGTGTCCATGTGTTCTCATTGTTCAACACCCGCCTGTGAGTGAGAACATG
>PVKV010040237.1:0-12410 GCA_004027835.1 Alouatta palliata
CCATGCCTGGCTAATTTTGTATTTTTAGTAGAGACGGGGTTTCTCCATGTTGGTCAGGCTGGTCTTGGACTCCTAACTTCAGGTGATCCACCCACCTCGGCCTCCCAAAGTGCTAGGATTACAGGTGTAGGCCACTGTGCCTGGCCCTGTTTTTTTTTAATTATAGAAAGTTTCAAACATAAAGTTTGAAGAGTCAGTTGAACCTTACATGAGAGAATTAAGTTGCCAACATCTTTCTTATTGTATTTTATTTTTCTTTCCTACATGCACAAAGGCACACCCACAGAGTTTTGTTTTAAACACAAAGATTACCACATGCATTATGAAATGGATATGATCTTCCTGGGTGAGGGCCAAGGCTGCTATGAACCCACCAACTGCCCCCGCCCTCAGCTGCCCATCCTAGTCCCCAGTTTATAAGGAGGTGAGGGGAGGTTACCTCTTTCCATTCCTTTGGTGTCTTCTGCCCACCCCTGTCCTCCTAAATAGTCCTGCATAGCCCACAGAGGCTGCTGATCAAACCAAATAAACCAGCCACTAGTGGGGTGTGAATATCTGGTATTCTCTCTTTGGAGCTACCTCTTCACAGGCATTTTGCTTCTAGTTTTCACTGAAAACTAGTGTTTTTCAGGTGGTTCTTAAATTTGAGCCCTTCCAGAAAGGGGAACTGGAAAAAGGTGTGTGTAAGTGGGAGGAGGAAAAACTCAACTCCCAGGAATGGGAGTATTGTCTGCATGAACTCTACCAAATTTTTGATACAGTTGAAGGAGCTGGGGTAGGAACAGTAGGGAGATAAGGAGTGCCTTTCTCCTTCTTTCCTTTATTCTTTGAACTTTACTGATCATGTACTACCAGCCTTGTGCTATGATGAAATGTGAGGATTCAGAACTTAATAAGATATAAACTCTGTCCTAGTTGAGATGCTGTGTTGGAGGGATGCTGATTTTTTAATCCTGGCTCTACTTCCTCAGAACTGTGAAGTAGAGAACATATTTTTGACCCTCTGTTTCTTCCTCTATAATAGTTATAATCATACCTACCACTATGGCATTGTAAGACTAAATGAGCTCATGTGTGTAAAGAACTCAGAACAATGCCTGGCACTCATAGGAAGCACTCTGTAAATGTTAACTTTTTTTTTTTTTTTTTTTTTGGTAAAGACAGGTTCTCACCCTGTTGCCCAGGCCCAAGCAGTCCTCCCACCTCAGCCTCCCAAGTAGCTGGGACTACAGGTGTGCATTACCATATCCAGCCAATTTTTTTTTTTTTTTTGTGAGACAGAGTCTTACTCTTTTGCCCAAGCTGGAGTGCAGTAGTGCCATCTCGGCTCACTGCAACCTCCGCCTCCTGGGTTCAAGTGATTCTCCTACCTCAGCCTCCTGAGTAGCTGGGATTACAGGCACGTTCCACCACACCCAGCTAATTTTTGTATTTTTAGTAGAGACAGAGTTTCACCGTATTAGCCAGAATGGTCTCAATCTCCCGACCTCGTGATCTGCCTGCCTCAGTCTCCCAAAGTGCTGGGATTACAGGTGTGAGCCACTGCACCTCAACTTTTAAATTTTTTGTAGAGACAGGGTCTAACTATTGCCCAGACTGGTCTTGAACTTCTGGGCTCAAGTGATCCTTCCACCTTGGCCTCCCAAAGTGCTGGGGTTACAGGTGTGAGACACTGCCCCACCTAACTTTTTTTCAGAGCAAATGCTGCATGTCATATAATTTGATTTAATATTTGAGTTTTTCTCAAACAAAAGTGGACTTTTGTTCTTAACCAGAAAAAATCAAGTATAGTGTATGAACTTTGATTAAATCCTAGTTTCCCAAAAATAGTCATAAAAGACATTGGACTAGCAAGGGAGATTTTATATTTGCTAGGTATTAAATTATATTAGGGAATTGATACCTTTCTTTTTTTTTTTTCTTTGGAGACCACTCTGTTTCCCAGGCTGGAGTGCAGTGGCACAGTCAGAATTCACTGCAACTGCCTCCCAGGTTCAAGGGATCCTCCTACCTCAGATCCCGTCATATAGCTGGGACTACAGGCACATGCCACCATGCTCGTCTAATATTTTAGTAGAGACAGGGTTTTGCCATGTAGCCCTGGCTGGTCTTGAACTCCTCAGCTTAAGGGATCCACCTGCCTTGATCTCCCAAAGTGTTGGGATTACAGGCATGAGCCACCTTGCACAGCCAATAACATTTTTAAATGTTACTATTATATGGTTTGTAAGAAAGCATTCTTATTATTAGGAGATATGTACAAAAGTATTTAATAGTGATAAATGATGTCTATACTTTCAAATAGTACAATAAAACAAAAATATGCAGGAAGAGAGAATGCAGAGATGGCAGACTGCTAACAGTTGTTGAAAGTAGGTATTGAACATCTGGACTTTTACTGTATCTTCTACATTTTTGGCTGCTTGAAATTATTTATTATAAAGTATTTTAAAGGATTAAAGTACCCCCTTTTTTTTTTTTCCTGAGACAGGGTCTTGCTCTGTTGCTCAGAGTGAAATGCAGTGGCATGATACCTCAGTTTAACCTCAAAACTCCTGGGTTCAAGCAGTCTTCCTACCTCAGCCTTCTGAGTTGCTAGGCATGCAGGCACACACCACCACACCCAGGTAGAGATGGGGATTCATTATGTTGCCTAGGTTGGTAAAATACTTTTTAAAGGAAAGATTGTATCTTAGCTTAGCAGATACAATCTATCCTGGAATGATGGTAGAAGTTAGTTATTTGGTTGAGAGGATTATAATTCTGTTAAATAGTATTTACAGTTTATCTTGAGAAAAGTTTGCCCTTGTCCTCTAGTAGAAAAAGATTTATGTATTAATATAGAAAATGCCTGTTTATAGCTGGGCACGGTGGCTCACTTAATCCTAGCACTTTGGGAGGCCAAAGCAGGCAGATCACCTGAGGTCAGGAGTTCAAGACCAGCCTTGCCAACTTGGCAAAACTCAAAACCCCGTCTCTATTAACAATACAAAAATTAGCTGGATGTGGTAGTGTGCATCTGTAATACCAGATACTTGAAGGCTGAGGCAGGAGAATGGCTTGAACCTGGGAGGCAGGTGTTGCTGTGGGCTCTGATTGAGCCACTGCACTCCAGCCTAGTGAAAGGATGAGACTCCACCTCAGAAAAAACAAAGAAAATTCCTGATTAGCACTTTGAGAGGCCAAGATGGGCGGATTACATGAGCCCATGAGTTTGAGTTCGAGAGCATCCTGGGCAACATGGTAAAACCCTGTCTATACAAAATATAGAAAAATTAGCTGCGTGTGGTGGCATTCTGTAGTCCCAGGTACTTGGGAGGTTGAGGTGGAAGAATCAACCCAGGGAGGTGGAGGCTACAGTCAGCTGTGATTATGCCACTGTACTTCAGTTTGGGTGACAGTAAGATGCTGTCTCAAAAAAAAAAAAACCCCAGGATATACCTGATGAAAAAAAAAATGATAGTAGAAAATTACATACATGCTTTAAAAAATATTCATATACTATTAATTTATTAAATTTACATCTTTGTCAAGTCTGTAGTTTTTTCTTTTGCATTATATAATTTCAATATGATATGTAAAACATTTATTTCTTTTACATAGATGACAACCCGTGTTGATGGTCATTCCTGGGCTCTTTCTGCGATAGATGAATTGAAAGTAGATAAGATAATTACGCCCTTAAATAAGGATCATATTCCAATAACTGATTCACCAGTTGTTGTACAGCAGCACATGTTACCGCCAAAGAAATTTGTTCTCCTCTCAGCACAGGTATGTACATACTCTGTTATGGTAGTGACAAAAAGAAGTGATATTTAATATTTTTGTCAAGTACTCTGAAGTAACAGCTTAAGGAAAGCTTTTTGTGTTTTTCTGTTTTTTGGTTTTTGTTTTTTTTTGAGAACAAAGTCTTGCTCTGTTCCCCAGATTGGAGTGCAGTGGCGTGATCTCGGCTCACTGCAACCTCCGCCTCCCGGGTTCAAGCGATTCTCCTGCCTCAGCCTCCTGAGTAGCTGGGATTACAGGTACATGCGACCACACCCAGTTAATTTTTGTATTTTTAGTAGAGATGGGGGTTTCACCATGTTGGTCAGGCTGGTCTTAAACTCCTAACCTTAGGTGACCTGCCTGCCTCCTCAGCCTCCCAAAGTGTGGGAACCACTGTGCCTGGGATTCCTTTTTTTTTTTTTTTGAGATGGTGTCTCACTCTGTCACCCAGGCTGGAATGCAGTGGCACAATCTCAGCTCACTGCAACCTCTGCTTCCTGGGTTTAAGCAATTGTCCTGCCTCAGCATCCTGAGTAGCTGGGATTGCAGGCATGTGCCACCATGCCTGGCTAACTTTTGTATTTTAGTAGAGATGGTATTTCACCATGTTGGCCAGGCTGGTCTCGAACTCCTAACCTCAGGTGATCCACCCACCTCAGCCTCCCAAAGTGCTGGAATTACAGGCATAAGCCACCACGCCCAATCCAATGGAATCACTTTCTTAAGTACTTAGGAATGTTTACTCTTACAGTATTCTGAAATAATACTTTATAATACCAGAAATGCTCCAGAAATCCAGCTCAAGCCAAGTGAGGTCACTCACACCTGTAATCTCAGCACTTTGGGAGGCTAAGGGAGGAGGATTGCTTGAATCCTGAGACCACCCTGGACAATATGGCGAAACCCTGTCTCTACAAAAAATACATAAAAATTAGTTGGGCGTAGTGATGAGGACCTGTAGTTCCAGCTACTTGGGGCTAAGATAGGAGGATTGCTTGAGCCTGGGACTCAGAGGTTACAGTGAGCCAAGATCACTGCCCTGCTCTCCAGCCTGGGTAACAGAGTAGGATGCTATCTCAAAAAAAAAAAAAAAAAAAATTTAAAAGGCCAGGCACAATGGCTCATGCCTATAATCCCAGCACTTTGGGAGGCTGAGGCGGGTGGATCACGAGGTCAAGAGATTGAGACCATCCTGGCCAACATGGTGAAACCCCGTCTCTACTAAAAATATAAAAATTAGGTGGGCATGGTAGCGGGTGCCTGTAATCCCAATTATTTGGGAGGCTGAGGCAGGAGATTCGCTTGAACCCAGGAGGTGGAGGTTGCAGTGAGCTGAGATCACGCCACTGCACTCCATCTACCCTGGGTGACAGAATGAGACTCTGTCTCAACAAAAACAAACCCAGCTCTTTATAAGTGCTAAATTTTTTCTGAAGTAGCATTTCTATCACTAGCTTGATGCCATGGCCCATGCTTATAATCCCAGCACTTGGGTAGGCTGAAGTGGTAGGATCACTTGGGGCTAAGGGTTTGAGATCAGCCTGGTCAACAGAGTGAGACCCCGTCTCTATAAGAAGTAAAAAAAAAAAATTAGCTCGGCAGGGTGGTGTGGTGCACTTGGTGTCCCAACTACTTGGAAGGCTGAAGTAGGAAGATTGCTTGAAACCAGGAGTTCAAGGCTATATAGTGAGCTTTGATCATGCCTCTGCACTTAGCCTAGGCAACGGAGCGAGACCTCATCTTAAAAAATATTTTTTTTATATTTTAATTTTTATATACTAATGTATTGATGAAATTTATGTGGTTAATAGAGGAAAATATACAGTAAAATCTCCCATCCGGTCCGGGTCCCTTTCCTCTAGACACCCATTTTGATAGTATCCTCCGGGGATATATTATGGATATAAAAACAATACAGATATTGTTTGAACAAATGGTAGCATATACACTGTCCTTATACCATGCTTTTTATATTTCAAAAATATGCTTTTGAGATCTTTCAATATTCATATATAAATACCTTCTCTAATTTGTATTTCAAAGGTATCACTTTGTATAGAAGTACCAGATTTAACTAGACCCCTGTTTTTTGTTTGTTTGTTTGTTTGTTTGTTTTTAATGAGACGGAGTCTCGCTCTGTCACCCAGGCTGGAGGGCAGTGGCACCATCTTGGCCCACTGCAATCTCCGCCTCCTGGGTTCAAGTGATTCTTCTGCCTCAGCCTTCTGAGTAGCTGGGATTACAGGTGCCTGCCACCAAGCCTGGCTAATTTTTGTATTTTTGGTAGAGACAGGGTTTCACCATGTTGGCCAGGCTCGTCTCAAACTCAGGATGTCAGGTGATCCACCTGCCTCGGCCTCCCAAAGTGCTGGAATTTACAAGCAAGAGCTACTGCGCCCAGCCAACTAGACCCCGATTAATGGATTTCTTTGCTATTCAAAATACAACCTTGGCTGGATGCGGTAGCTCATGCCTGTAATCCCAGCACTTTCAGAGGCTGAGGTGGGTGGATCACTTGAGCTCAGGAGTTCGAGACCAGCTGGGCAACATGGCGAAATCCTGTCTCTGCAAAAAATACAAAAGTTACCCAGGTATGGTGGCACGTGCCTATTGTCCCCGCTACTCTGTGTCCCCGATACTCTGGAGGCTGAGGTGGGAGGAACACCTGAGCCCAGGAAGCAGTGGTAGCAAGCGAGCCAAGTTTGCACCACTGCATTCCAGCCTGGGTAACAAGAATGAGACCCTGTCTCAAAAATGAAAAAAAAAAATGCATTTTAAAAATACAACCTTAGGCCGGGCGCAGTGGCTCACACCTGTAATCCGAGCACTTTGGAGGCCAAGGCAGGTGGATCACCTGAGGTCGAGAGTTCAAGACCAGCCTGACCAACATGGTGAAACCCCATCTTTAAAAAAAAATAAAATAAAAAATAAAATACAACCTTGTGGCCGGCCACAGTGGCTCATGCCTGTAATCCCAGCACTTTGGGAGGCTGAGATGGGTAGATCATCTGAGTTCAGGAGTTTGAGACAAGCCTGGCCAACATGGCAAAACTCCCAACTCTACTAAAAACATAAAAATTAGACAGGCATGATGGTGCATGCCGATATTTCCAGCTACTTGGGAGGCTGCGGCAGGAGAATCACTTGAACCTGGGAGGCAGAGGTTGCACTGACCCAAGATGAAGCCACTGCACTTCAGTATAGACAATAATAACGAGCAGTACTCCACCTAAAAAAAAACCTTGTGAATATAATATGTATTATTTTGCATGTGTGTCAATAAAGCTATAGTATTAATATATTAATATCTGCTGAGATAATAATACATTTATATGCATTTATCATTTTGATAGTTATTGCCAGAATTCCCTCTATATATTCAATAATGATGCTTTTGAATGCCAGTTTCCTCAAAGCCTCTCTACGTACCATATGCTTCCCTATTAAGAGACTGTCTCTCTTTTTTTTTTTTTTTTTTGTATTTTCAAATAGATTTAGGTGGTATAAATACATTTTTTTTATTACATGAATATGTGGCATAGTTGTAAAGTCTGACTTTAGTGTTAACACCTGAATAGTGTAAATTGTAATATTTTATTCCTCACCGCCTCCCACCTGACTCACTTTTCTTTTTTTTTTTTTGTTTTCGTTTTTTTGAGACTGAATCTTGCTTTGTCACCCAGGCTAGAGCACAGTGACCCAATTTTGGCTCACTGCAACCTCTGCCTCCTGGGTTCAAGCGATTCTCCTACCTCAGCCTCCCAAGTAGCTGGGATTACAGGCAGGCACATGCTACCATGCCCAGCAATTTTCTGTATTTTTAGTAGAGACAGGGTTTCTCCATGTTGGCAGGGCTGGTCTTGGACTGCTGACCTCAGGTGACACCTGCCTCAGCCTCCCAAAGTGCTGGGATTACAGGTGTGAGCCACCAAGCCCAGCCTCTGTTTTCATATTTATATTTCTGTGAACTATCTGTTCTTATTCTGTATCAACTTTTCTGTTGAGTTCTTTCATTTGTAGAATCAAAATTTATATATCAAAGAAAATACCTTTTTGTGATTTTACCCTAAAATATTTTCTCTGGTTTGTTATTTGACTTTGTTTATTGAGATTTTTCCCAGGCACACAAGTTTATAAGTAGTCAAAATTAAAGGTTATTATTTGATGTTTTTGTTTTATTTTGAGACAGGGTGTTACTCTGTCATTCAAGATGGAGTGCAGTGGCACAGTCTCAGCTTACTGCAACCTCTGTCTCCCAGGCTGAAGGAATCCTCCCACCTCAGCCTCCTGAGTAGCTGGGACTATAGGCGTTTACCACCACACCCAGTTAATTTTCTTATTTTCTGTAGCGACAGGATCTCACTATGTTGTCCAGGCTGGTCTCAAACTCTTGAGCTCAAGCTATCCACCTACCTCAGCCTCCTAAAATGCTGGGATTACAGGGGAGAGCCAATATTCCCAGCCATCATTTGAAATATGTCATAGTTGAAAAGCTTCCTCTCACTAAAGTTTATAAAAGAATCCACTCATAGTTCCTTTTGTTTATTGGTTAGTGGGAAAACAATTGAGGTTTTCACCATTGATTATAATGGCGAAAACCTCAGTTGCTTTTATTACCAGTCTAATACTATGATAGTGTTATTTTGTACTTTAAGTCTTCTGCTCTGTTTGGAATTTATCCTGGTTTAAGGTATGAATATGGATCTAACTCTTTTTTTTTATTAAATTGATATAAATAGTAGCAACATGATTAATAATCTAACTTTAATTCTCTTGTTTAAGGGGCAGCTTTGTAGGGGCAATTGTATTAAGTTTTCTTTATAGATATATAGATCTACTGGAGGTTGAGTTGAGATGCGGATGGTCTTTTTGACCAGTTGTACTTTGCATATCACCTCAACCAATCCTTCTGCCTCAGCCCCCAGAAGTGCTAGAATTATAAGTGTGAGCCACCATGCCCAGCTTACTTTGTATTGTTGAAAGGTTTTTTTTGTTTGTTTGTTTGATTGATTTTATCAAATAAGGTAGCAAGGTCAGATGCCACCAGCCAGTCTTGGTAAATCTATTATTCATGTTCTTTTTCCGAATTTCTTAGGGGAGCCTTATGTTTCATAAACTTAGACCTGTAGATCAACTGAGGCATCTACTTGTGAGTAATGTGGGTGGAGATGGAGAAGAGATTGAAAGATTCTTTAAATTACATCAGGTAATTATATGTACTTTTAGAAAATGTGACGATATTTTAAACAAACAAGGGGAGTCATGGTTTATGTAAATTGGGACTGGAATACTGTAATAAACAGATAATCTTAACAATATTCCTTTCTTTACCTAAGTCATTGTATGTGAACTGACATTTGAAAACAGGGTTAATGTAAGTCTTGTAGTAAGCTTTCAGATTTTTTTTTTTTTTTTGAGACAGAATTTCGCTCTTGTTACCCAGGCTGGAGTGCAGTGGCGCCATCTCGGCTCACCGCAACCTCCGCCTCCTGGGTTCAAGCAATTCTCCTGCCTCAGCCTCCCGAGTAGCCGGGCCTACAGGCACACGCCACCATGCCCAGCTAATTTTTGTATTTTTAGTAGAGACGGCGTTTCACCATGTTGACCAAGATGGTCTCGACCTCTTGACCTCGTGATCCACCCGCCTCGGCCTCCCAAAGTGCTGGGATTACAGGCGTGAGCCACCGCGCCCGGCAAAGAAGCGTTGGTTCAGATTTTTTTTCTCTGTTGTTGATAAATTGTTATTGAAGTCTGCTAGTAATAGTTTCTTGTTCAAGTTATATGATAAGTGCGTTTTCATTAAAGGCACAAGACGTTTAGGGACAAGTTCTTTTTTGTTTGTTTTGGCTTAATGACATGAGGAAGAAACTTGAGGCAACAGTGTAGAGACCTGAGTATTTCAGAGCCATAACTAGAATTGGTACGGTTAAAATTGCGAGTCGTTTAAAGTTAAGTATACAGACTTTGGATTCAAAGCACCTACATTAAAAATCCCACCTCTACCACTGAGGTAAATTACTTGAATTCTCTTGGCTTCAGTTTCCTTATACATTATAATAGTTTGTGGTATGAGGATTAATATATGCTAAACTTTTAAAATAGTGCCTGACACATGGTAGATATTCAATGCTACCACTTACTGTTATTTCCTAGAAAGTAGAAAGACCACAGGAAGAAAATTGGAGACATAAGCCCGAAACTAAGTCAGAATCTAGGTGAAAAGGAAAAGAGAGCATCCTGTAATCCTGGTGCTTATGATGAACTTAAAATAAAACCAGTTTAATGTACTTGTCTTTTTACACTAACTGATTTCATTCAGTTAGCAAGTACTTGTTGAACACCTGCTCTAGGCTGGATACAGACTATAATACTGCATCTAGCAGTACACATATCATTTTGAATGTTTATATTTAATATAGGGCCAACATTCCTCTTTTTACAGGAAGACCAGGCTTGTGCAACTTGCCTTATTCTTGCTTGCTCCACTGCTGCCTGTGATAGAGAAGTATCTGCCTGGGCTACTCGGGCTTTCTTTAGGTATATGAAAGATTTGTTTGTTTATTTGTTTGTTTGTTTACTGGGCCACTTTTTTAAAATGATTTTATTATCAATGTGATAAATTAAAGCCTTGCCAAACAGTTAAGTGACTATGTACGCAAATTATCAAAATTCATTTGCAGAAGGGTGAAATCTGGAAAGATTATAATAGTAATAGTGGCAATTAAATTAGCATAGTTTATGCATTATTACTTTAACTCTGGATTCTGTTATGTGACTTTCTGTCTACTTTCTACACTTCGTTCTACTTTGGTTACTATCTCATCTATCTCTTTTACTTCCGTAAACACTGTGCCAATTCTGCTTAATATGTATCATTAGTATTGAAGGCTTCTGAATTACTTTAAGGAAACTTGGTACCAAAGAGATATTTCTATTTGGAAAATATTTAAGAATTTGAAATGTACTTTTGTTAGAAATGTTTTTTAAAGTAGTATCTAACCATAACCTAGTATGAAAATTAAATGCCATTTACTCACAAAGTAAATTCTATGCATTGCATATCTTTTTCTTAGAAGTTACCAGAGTCCCGTATAATTCTTCCTGGTAGCAGTTTCATGTCCACATTTACTGAATAAATATTTATTATAAGTCTTACGCATATATTTCACTGTTAGCACAATACGTTAAAGTCTGTAATGTTTAAAGTGTTTATTTAGAAGGTAAGCAGGAAAAGGAACAATTCTAGTGTTTAAGATGGATGGTTTGTTTTACTGAATAAACTCAACGTCTTGTCATAAAAATAGGTATGGCGGTGAAGCACAGATGAGATTTCCAACCACTCTTCCCCCTCCAAGTAATGTTGGTCCCATGTTGGGGTCTCCTGTCTATTCTAGTGAGTATGAAACATTGAACTGAAATTGCTTCTAATCATTTGAATCTTAGAACCTTTATAGCAATTTTTGTCAATAAATCTTTTTAAATTATGTTTTATTTACTGCTACTGTGTAATTAGTAAATACCTCTATAGGTTCTGGCTCTTAAAAGTGCTTTATTAACATTGAATCCTTAATATATGGTAGGTAAAAGTGCTCTATTAATATTGAATCCTTAATGTATGGTAGGAAGTGAAGTAAGATGTGACCAATCACATTTACCTGACTCATTTGCGATATATTCAGAGGGAAAGAAATGAATGATTTAATAATAATTAGCTCACATATCAGTGTTTTCCAAACTGGGAGTTGTTAGAAAGTTTCTAGGAGATGAGTACCTAATTCTTGCATATATTATGAACAGTGTAACTCCTTTTTATGCTTAGAAATAGCTTCTGTGGCCAGGCACTGTGGCTCACACCTGTAATTCCCACACTTTGGGAGGCTGAAGCAGGTGATCACCTGTGGTTGGCTGATAGTTAGAGACCAGCCTGACCAATATGGTAAAACCCCTTCTCTACTAAAAGTATAAAAATTAATTGGCCTGTGGTGGTGTGAGCCTGTAATCCCAGCTACTCAGGAGGCTAAGATGGGAGAATCACTTGAACCTGGGAGGCAGAGGTTGCAGTGAGCTGAGATCATGCCACTGTACTCTAGCCTGAGCCACAGAAGGAGACCTTGTCTCAAAAAAAGAAAAAGGAAATAGCTTCTGTACCTAATTTTGATCACATTCACAACATTGAGATGTGCTTTTCTAACTCTTTATATTCTTTCCCTTTTTAGGTTCTCCTGTTCCTAGTGGTAGTCCCTATCCAAATCTATCCTTTTTGGGAACACCACCTCAGGGTACCTCTTTTCTTTGTTTTGGATTGCTACTACTGTTCTTTTGAAGTGCTGTCATTATGAGTTATCCTTATTGCTTAGTGTGAAACAGATTAACTTGCCTTTTTTTTTTTTTTTTGAGACGGAGTTTCGCTCTTGTTACCCAGGCTGGAGTGCAATGGCGTGATCTCGGCTCACCGCAACCTCCGCCTCCTGGGTTCAAGCAGTTCTCCTGCCTCAGCCTCCCGAGTAGCTGGGACTATAGGCACGTGCCACCATGCCCAGCTAATTTTTGTATTTTTAGTAGAGACGGGGTTTCACCATGTTGACCAGGATGGTCTCGATCTCTTGACCTCGTGATCCACCCGCCTCGGCCTCCCAAAG
>PVKV010040238.1:0-12408 GCA_004027835.1 Alouatta palliata
AATCTCGGCTCACCGCAACCTCCGCCTCCTGGGTTCAAGCAATTCTCCTGCCTCAGCCTCCCGAGTAGCTGGGACTACAGGCACGTGCCACCATGCCCGGCTAATTTTTGTATTTTTAGTAGAGACAGGGTTTCACCATGTTGACCAGGATGGTCTCGATCTCTTGACCTCGTAATCCACCCGCCTAGGCCTCCCAAAGTGCTGCGATTACAGGCGTGAGCCACCACGCCCGGCCCAAAGGCTCTTTATTTTACTCTGTGGTTCATCATCCGCCGGGGTCAACCAAGTGAGAGTGTAGACAAATGAAGCGGCCAGATTCCACAGAGCCTTCCATTCATCCCTGCCTTGAGAACACCACCTTCAGATTCACACCCACGCCCTGCAATGCATCTGTCCCCACTCTGCTTCTGCCTCGACAGACCTTATATCCAAAAGCAGCCTGAGCTAACTGGCAGCTTATATCGTCTTTTTATTACAGCAAAGCTTTGCCTTAAATGCAAATGTTTCTTGATTCCTAAAAGACAATGTTCTCTTTGCTCGGTGTGCTCAGGGGGGAAAAGCTTTGAAAAATTCTCTCAATCCCTGGATGCAGTTAAATCTGGTCGACCTTAAATGCTGATGCTACGAAGTTTACCTCTACCCCAAATCGCTCTACTAGCAGAGAACCAGAAACTCCGCAAAAGAGTGAACCTTAGAGGTTTCTTCCAATCGTTTCCAGGGAGGCTTTCCAACGAGATCCAGGAAGAACTGTGAAGAAGGCTTGCTACCAATTGTCACCAGCATTGAGGCAGCTCGGGATTTTCCCTGGTAGCTATGGGGTCATCTGTGTCTAAGAAGGGGCTTGGTCTATCCAGGGTGGTAGCATAGGGCTCTCGAGCTGGGACAATGGCTGAACTTGCTTCAGACCAGACATTCCATGAGTCTGCTTCCAGAGAAGTGGTGTTCTTAGGGTTGGAATGTATCTGCCTTGTTCAAGGGACCCAGTCAGTGACCCCTGCCTACTGAAGTGTTTGACTGAAGCCCTGTCCCCACCATCCACAAGGAACATACTGTGCTTGGCTCCCTACAAAAGCACATACGGCTTGTGACTGTCACAAATGCAAGCTGACCACCCTGCTAAAAACAAGGTAAAGGAACTTGAAGATACCTCTTTATCCTTTAGCTTACTAAGAGATTTACATTTCCTAGGCAGGATATAATACAAGAAGAAAAAAAAAAAACTTCTATGTGGGCTACCATGTACAGCAGAATTAGATCTATTATACGATCAAAGAAAGAGATCCACATGGTATTTAATTTCTTCCTTTTTTTTTTTTTTTTTTTTTTTTTTAACTATTCAGGGATTATTTTTTTCTTATGACACTCTCAAATGTGGTTAAGGGCTCTGTATAGTAAAGCCAAGACAGCAATGTGGTGATTTGTTTGTTGTTCTTTTATTTCTGGGCCTTTAGATAATCCCTAACCTCTGTTACCCTGGGATACAATTTCTTATGGCTGAATGAAGCAAAAAGCTTGAGGACACATAAGAGAACTATTCATCCTGGAGGGTGTTCTTTCATTCTTCAATTACAGAAGGACCAAAGGGAACGCCATCCTGGGGGAGGAAACACTGACTATCAATATATGAAAAGGCAGAATTTTCAAAAATTGTTTTGCCCCTGTTGTTCTTTAGAAAAAAATTTATCTGAGTTTCAATTGTCAGAGCCATTCACTCTTAAAACGAGAAGATGGAAATCCAAATGAGACTAAGAATTGAGAAGTCTTACCACTTAAGCGGACCATGATGCACGGAGCCTTGTAATGAGTAAGATGCTGATAAGGGTTAAAGCAAGGCCCCCATGCCTGGGTTCTGAAAGAGGATAAAGGTAGTGCCCTGCTTTGTAAAGAAAAAAGGTGGCCCTGGCCATTTTAGAGTATTTTGCCAAACTGAAATAACTGGACAATGTTAAAATGGATTTTCCCTGAGTCCGTCAAAGCCATCGGAACAATATGAGGTAAAAAGAAGCCATCAGCTTGGTTTTGTGAAAAACAAACTGCTATCAGCCTAACCTCATTTGGCTCCATAGTGTAACAGGCAGATGCTAGAAAGCAATAGACGTTATCTCTGGAAACTTCAGCTAGGCTCTGGGTTCTGTTATTACTACCAGCAACCTAAGGAATTGGACTTTGAATGAGTCATTTCGAGGCTAGTAGCTGAAGAGAAGAGAAAGCCTGGCTTTGGGAATAAAGCAGAAGGCAGGAAGAGAAGTGAGGTCAGCTCACTTCTGTCGATTCAGGGGTAAGCAGATAGCAGACCTAGCTCAAAGTGCACCCAGGAATTCAGGGAAAAGGGGGTGGCAGGGGGCTGCCTGTGGAAATCAGCAGAATTTCTCTGAGCTCAGGGAGTAACTCTATTCGATATCCTTCTGTTTGTCCCCTTTGATTCTGTTGCTTTTCGCTGCTTCCTCTCTTCCAGGTTTTAAAAATGCTCTGTCAAAGTCAATGCTGAGAAGAGAAACAATAAAAGTCAATCTGCTTTTGAATCTCTGTTCTAACGTAGAGGAACATATTTCTATTCAGCGCTGGTGGCACCTCGCAGTGGCCTTTGTCTCATCCTGGCAATGAAATCCATTTTGCTTAGTCTTATTTTCTGAACTTGAGAGCCTAACTAATGAATGCTTTAAAAATTCTAAGTTGTTAAAAAGTCTTGAGTAAGGTGTGATAATGAGAAAGGTTAAATAAACTCTTGACTATGATCAAAAGTGAAAATACATTTGTACCATTATAGATAAATAATAACTTTTGCTAAAAGTGTCCATTTGTCCTAGTTTGCCAGGAATGGTCCCAGTTCATGCCTGTTGTCCAAGCAAAATTATCCACATTTCCCTTTTCACTGCCATAAGGGTCCCAGTCTGGGTGACGAATCCTGCACTCACCCCAGCCATAAATCTCAGGGAAAACTTCTTTCCCACCAACCTCTTCTCCTCTAATAAGCTTCTAGTCCTTTCTAGCCCATTGCTTTTTAGTTATACCATAGATCATTAATAATGTATCACGTAGATATATCCCACTATTTCCAATAGGAATTAAAATGGTTTGCAATGAATTCACTTGACAAATATTTACAAAAAGCCTAAAAGTTCCATGAATAGTACCTGAGGATATACCTATGCATGAAGTTGTTCAAATGAAAGTTAAAAGGAAAGAGAAGGCAATAAAAACCATACAGAGCCAGGTGCAGCGGCCCGTATCTGTAGTCCCAGCTACTTCAGGGGCTGAGGCCGGAGGATCACTTGAGCCCAGGAGTTCAGGGCTGTGGTGCACTGTGATTGCACCTGTGAGTAGCCACTGCACTCCAGCATGGATGACACAGTGAGACCCCATTTCAAAAAAAACCCACCCAACAATATAGAAGAAGATTCCTAAGCTAGACACCATGGATGAGACCATAATTCTAATTCCTCCTGTATTTGACTTTGAGCTTCCTAGTAGTAAAACCAAAAAGTAAATTTCAAAATGTATCACATCAATCATATGTCCTAAGGACATGCTGCTTTAACATGAAATATCTTTTTTCTCCTGACACTAAATTCCATGAGAATTTAATTATACATTCGATAAATGTGTATTGAGAACCTACTATGTCCCAAGCACTAGGTGGTTTTGGAATACAGAAGTGAACAAACCGGAACAGAGAGATAAAAATCCCTACCCACAGGGAGCCCACGTTCCAGCAGCACAAGACAGACAGTAAATAGACTATCTCACGTGTCAGAGAGTGGTAAGTGCTGTAGAAAAATAGTGAAGCTGAATGGGAGAAAAGAGAGAGCTCAGAGAGGGGCTATGCTTTTCATATAGCTCCCCCCATGTACAGTTTTAACACATGGGGGGTTAGGAAGCCCCCACCGAGAAGGTGACACTTGAGGAGAGTGGCAGAGGGGAAGGCGCAGCGGTTGTGTGGATATCTAGCGAAGTCTTCCAGACAGAAGGAAACGCAAGTGCCCAGGCCCAGAGATGGGGGCACAGGAGACCAGTGTGGCCCTGGCAACATGAACCAGGAACAGATGACAAGGACGTCAAGTCAGGAGTGGGGCGGGGAAAGATGGGAAGTGGGGACCTCGGAGGTTTTCCTCCCAAGAAGATGGAAACCCACAGGAAGATTTTGAGTGGAGAAGTGTTAGGACCAGATGCGTTTTAAAGGATGGTTCCGGCTGCTATGTTGAGCGTGGATTATAGAAGAATGAAGGACAGAAGCAGAGGGGTCAGTTAGGAAACTTGTAACATGTCCCAGTCCAGAGAAGCTAAGGAGAAACCATCCGATTCTGGACTGTGCTTGAGGCAACAGGGCTTGAAAACAGGTTGCCCGTCTGGAGAGAGAGCAAGAGGACTCAAGATGGTTCTGGGTTGCTTGGTCTGAGCAGTGGAGCTGCTGTTTCCTGAATGACAAAGACAGAGGTAGGAGCAGATCGTGAAGGAAGATCAGGAGTTCAGTTAGGGCCCCATTAGATGTCACACGCCTACAGGACATCCAGGTAGAAATGCCAAGTCAAGCAGGTGGTTAGAAATGGATCTGGGGTTCTTGTGAATCCTTCCTTACATTAGAAACTTGGAATCGTAAGGTGGATGTCTTTAACAGATCTTTTTGCCAAAAGTACAGAAACATTTGTTTTACGACCATTTTTAGCCTGCAATAAAAACCAAGGGCATACTCTTCAATCACAGCTAAATGAAGCCATTTCCAGAAGCAGCCAAGCCAGTGTAGTAAATGTCCTGAAAATGTTGCCTTCGGGAATCTAACTCGGAACAAGCTTACTGAACCTGGAGGAATGGGCAGTTCACATGGACCTCATCCTGCCTCTTGCAACTGTGATTTCAAATTTGCCTTTAGCAAGGATGAGCTCTTTGTATATGTTCTCTGGGGTAGATGGTCAAGTAGTAGGGCCAACTTTTTTTTCTTTTTTTTTTATTTATGAAACACAAAAGAGTCTGATAAATTCTCACCCAGATCAAAGTCCATTTCACCCTTACTTGAAGGCAGGTCACTGGAATACCTGAAAGACCTATCAGAATTTTTCTTAAAAAGGAGCCATGAATTTACTCAGATGTCAGCAAACCCGAAGCTGAGACCCCCAGAATGATCAGCTGAAGTTTAGCAACAATTTGAAATTATCCAAATTAAGATTTGGTGTTTCACTGGTGAAAGGCTGGATCACAGAAGGTGGCTTACACAGACAGATAAAAGGTAATTCTTTCCCCAGCCAAATAATAAAAGACTCTGTATTTCCTTCAAGCCATACCAGTCTAGAGAAAGAAAAACGTGCAACTGTAGTAATGTAGCATAACATCAGCAACACAAATGGAGAAACTTACATCACTTAGTTTCACCTTGAGAGTGTAAACATCACAACTTTAAGTTTTTTGAAACCGGAAATTTAGCCTGTTTTGCTTAGTTTGTATCTCCAACACCTCCTAGAACAATGTTAGCACAAAGTAAGTGTTCAATAAAATATCGACAAAGTAATGAATCAATCAACAAAAAAAAATTTAAAAACAAAACCTATGAGCACCATCTTGTAGAAGGTCTTACCATGTCAACCACCAAGACCCCAGTCACCAGCGAGTGGACACAGAGATGTCTGTGTGACCGGGACTCAGGTGCAACGGACTGTTGGAAGTGGTGGGCTAGGGAACTTGCTTGAAGCCGTGTTTGCACAACACACACATGTTTTACTTAGATCCAGGTGAGGTCGATGGAGATTATAGGAGGTATAGAAGTTTCCCCAAGCCAGCCCTTGGCATTGCCCTTGAGTATAATTGAGAGGTGCAGCTCTCAAAAGTTGTCTTTGACCGGTTTCTCTCCCCATCACCATCCCCCATCACCGGCAAAGCTTGTTGTCATAACCCAGCCTCAAATTCTTCCTTGGTGCTTCAAGAGATCCTTGGGGTGTAGTCTAAAGAGTTCTTTGGACACTTCACAGGACCTCTGTCTTCCTGTTTCTTCTATTCTCCTCCCCATACCCTCTCATACTGGTAGGGACTTGGCCTCTCTTCTGTTTTCTCCAACTTTCTCCACATCAGGAGGAGCAGCGGGAGGGTCAGAGATAGTCATTTGTCACCTCCCACGTGCTTAGCTCCTGTGGGATCACCAAGCAGAACAGCCTTGGGTTCTCTGTGCCCCACATCTCTTCCACTGAACTTCCCTTTTTTGGAAGTATTCCCACCATCCTTCCAAGACCCTTGCACAGGGCACCAAGAGACAGTGTTTAAAAACCCGCTAGCATACACCTGATACGTGCAGAGTACTCATGATTCTTCAGGTTTTGTGAACGCCCGGAGCTTATACAATTTATTGGACCCTCTTCAAAAATAGGAATAAAATATTATAAGTATGAATTAAGGTGTAAACGTGAATGTTTATCTAGAACGGGAGAGGAAAGCGCAAGTTGCAAACACCTCAAAGATTGAGGTCCTTCTGAAACCTCTGACAACTGACCAGGAACGCCGACATAGATAGAAATGGTTTCCAGCCCAGCCTCCTTCCCACCCGACCACTCTGCAACTCCTGCCAGTCCACTCACAGTGGTCAGAGCATGGGAACTTCGCTTTCTCCAACCCTTGGCCCCAGATGAGAGTCCTTTGTGGGACTCTCTATCTCTTTCAGGGCAGTTCTTTGCCCCCTGGAAAGGACTCGAGGGCAGAGGGGCGGTCATCCAGGCTGCTGAGGGCCTTGTCCTGGGGACCAGCTCCAGTGAGCCCATTCAGGGCTCTGAGAGCCACATGTCCCATCTCTTCACCTAAGCAGCCACCACAAGCTCAGCGCTAGGCCCCAGGATTCTAGAAAGTCCCGGCCTGGCGGTCTGAGGTGAACAGTCTGCATTCAGGGAAACACAGTCCCGACGACTGCAACTTCCCCCTGACCCAGGCGACCTTCACACAGACAGCAGGAAAACTTTCTGGCCGCCGCTGATGCTTGATCCACGGGAGAGAGGCTGGGAACGGGAAGGCGACGGCAGGTGCAGAAGCTTAGAACTCCCCGCCACCCACACGCGCAGATTAGATGGGGCCCGGGGAGGCTCTGGGGCACGGTTACCATGGTAACCAAGAGCGGTCACAAACGCCGGGGCCTGAGATCCGGTAGATGCGCGTGGGCACCTGGTCGGGGTAAGGGCTGCGCACGTTAGCAAAGCGCTCCTCCTCCCCCTTCCTCCTCTCCCCTCCCCCTTCCCCGCCTCCTCTTCCTCTTCCCCCTTCCCCTCCTGCCCCCTCCCCTCCTCCTCCTCCTCCTCTTCCTCCTCCGAGGGAGACCCAGGGAGCAGAGTGGAGGGTCTGGGCAACAAAGAAGCACTAAGTACATAGACTTCTTTGTTTCTCTCGCCCTTTCTCGGCCTCTCCATTCCCTTGGTCTTTCTGACTTCAGCTTTCACCCAGCTTCTCCCCATTGTGAAGGCTATTGTTGGGTCATGATATTTCTACAAATAAAGGAGAAGGGGTCACTTTCCCTCCAGAGAGCCCCTAGCTCCGCGGAAAAGTCTGAGTGTGGATAGTATGACTTCTTTCATGACAGCCTGCATAGATCTGTCCCCCAACCAGGAAGAAATTCCCCAGATCCAAAATTCCAGCCTTGCCCACAAAGTAACTCCTGTGGCCCAAATGCAAGACACTCGGCTTCGAATTTCCCTTCCCCACCTCTCTAAAGTGAGGGGTTAGGGAGGAGAACAGCAGTCCTAACTGGCCTTCTAGGGAGATGGTGAGCGGTGACCAAGGGTCCGTGTTTTACAAGAGTTCTGTGCCAAGTGACGGCTCAGAGTCACCCTCCTTGAAAGTTCAAACCTGAATACATTTGAAATTCTATTTATAAAAAAGGCCCTAGGAAATCATGTTGTAATGAGTGCACTGGGTGTCTATACTGCTAAAAACTGCACTGACTGGTTTAAGGGGGCTGCCAGAACATACTTCAGTGTTTGCCCCCTAGCACGTATTAATGTGGGTCCAGATCAGCCCAGGCCTGGTGCCATGGAATTCACAGAAATAGGTCATCAGTTGTTCCCCTCATGGGGGAAACAGCAGACTGACTTCAGCCAAGAATCCTGCCAGTTAATGAACAAGGTTATAAACAGCTACGGTAGAGGAAAACAGCAGCAACAAGAACGCATTACCTTTGCAGAGTGCCATGGAATCCTCGGAGTCCTTTACAGAAATGAGGCTTCTCGCCTTGACCCAGCTAGGGTTTCCAAGTATCAGCTGGCAAAAGCCCAGTGACAGTCAAGGTCTGCCCATTCCGTCTTCTTCACTAGCTCCCAGCTTGCTGTCTTAGCCCACCCATCACTCATCTCTCGAGTTTTCCTCAGAGCAGGAGGGAAAGTGTAGTGATGGGGGCTGAAAAGTCTAAACCAGAAATTTCATTTGTGGTCATGCCTCTCCTTCCCGTGGGTCATCCATCCAGTCCACGTCCTTCTGTGGAAATCCTGCTGCGTGCCTGACATGGTGCCGGGTGCAGTCTCATGGGTGAGGCAGACACACAAACCAAGGAGAAGTGCAATAGGAGAAGGGCAGTGACCGAGCGGTGGGGAACAGAGACTCCTGGAAGAGCATTCGTGTCTTCCCAGACGAGATGACTTTGAGTTGGGTTTTAATGAGTGAACAGACTTGCTATAAAGTGATAAGGAAATTCCGAAGAAAGGGTAGGACTCCAAATAAAATCCCATTTTGGAGGAGCTGGCGGAAATATGTACCGGATCCTGCAGAAAAAAAGAAGGCCCATGAATATATTGAGGTCTCTGGTTGGAAGGGACACATACAGCTGTCTACCAAAGTTCAAGGCTTCTCTTGCACCAGGAGACAGAGTGAAGCCCTGTCCTCCCATTTCTCCTGTTGGAGATGGGGCTGATATATCCTGCTAAGACGGACCCTTGCAGCAAATTCCTCAGCGCTTCCAGACCTCAGCCAGGAATCCATGAGCACCAACTGGTCTCTTGCTAGATCTTAGTGCTTTACCAGTCTCTTCACTTCTGTGTTGCATGGCTCAAAATCTCCTTGTATAGAAACATGTGCCTATGTTCCTCCTATCCCACTAAAAATAGAAAGTGTGAGTTTAATAACAGAGTTTCTTCTGTGTTTCATATTTAATCCCTCCAAACTCCAAATGTAGACTCAGGCATCTGTGCCCTCTCAGACTGATGCTTTCTACGAGAAAGGGGTACTTAGGCAGCACACCCCAAGTCCCAAGCCTACGTCTCAGCTCCATATCCATAGAAGGTCCCCAGTCCAGTTTTGACTGGTGGTCATGATCAGCTTTAGCTTTATGTTGATTGACAGCTTTAAGCAGTGCTTTTGGAAGGTGGCTGTATATATGTGTGTGATTTGCACTTAGCTGTGACCTTAGGCTGAGGGCCCTGGGAGCTATACCTGATCATGTTCATGGACACACTAACAAAAATATCCAACAAAAACAATACTCCTCACCCAGGCCTAATTTTCTGAACTCCTGACAAAAGCTGGAGCTTGCAGCCCTAATCAAATCAGTGTGTAAAACCAGCTTTTTACAGGGTCTCAGAGGTTATCGGAGACACCCAGGAGAGATTCAGATACTGTTCCGAGGTACTATTAGGAACCTGGTCCAGAACTCACCAATTCCCAGAACTCTGTAGCCTTTTGGCTGTGGACATTCTTTTTCATTAGGAAGAGCTCACTGCCACAGGATATCCCTTTTTGGACAAAGACATAGGTCCAAAATAGGATAACATGTCTACCAAGGTCACCCATTCTGTATTCTGCAAAAATTCCTAACTCCTGGAAACTTGCAAACTCCTGGCACCATCCTAGGCTCTGTGGTGTGTGCAAATGAGCTCTTTTGCCTGGACATCTAAAGAGTCCAGTCTTCATATTGAGAATGGCCTGTGAGTGACTTGAGTAATTATGCTTGGAAGAAGCCCACAGGCAGTCAAAACCAGAAAGGCCCTTTGCTCCTGGTCTTACCAGCCTTCCCAGTGACTAACAGGGCAATTTTAGGTCATAAAAGACGCCCTTCCTCTCTGATTCTGTGCCTCCCTGATCTTCCATTGAAATCTAGAGTGCTCACTGCTTCTGCAGTCTGTCATGTGAAAACATAGACCCTCTAGCCAAGGCAGCTGCCCTTGATTCTTTAGGGAGGTCAGCAGCGGGAGGAAGAGCCCTGCTGGCCAGGCGAGTGGGAGGGAGGAGAAAAGGCTGCCACACAGGGCATTAACAGCATAGGCCCTTCATAAATAAGCTCCCCGGAACATCCTCTAGCTAGCTTTTAATTAAGTGGGGACTGCCCAATTCCCTCATGGGCCCCATGCCGCAGGGGCCAGAGGCAGTGCTGGCATCTGCTAGCTCCCTGTCATGTCCTTTTACAGATGATTTCTCTTCCAACTCCTGTTAAAACTCTCCTCTTTTTTTTCATTCATTACATAATTATACTATGTTGTCTATTAATTTATTTTCCTGTCTTTCTGCTTAATCAAGCAGCTTTCCTGAAGACTATCTATAGGTGTGCCTTATGCAACCTTGCAGCCCCAATGCCTGACACAGTATCTGGCACATTAAAAAGTACTCTGTAAATGTTTGTGGAAGGAAGGAGGGAAAGAAGAAAGACAAAAAAGGAGAGGAGTGTATCATTTTCAGAAGCACATTGCATAAGGTCTGGTGAATACACTAAATGATAGTATCAGGACTCACCAATATCTGGGCAGCCTAGAGGGGCGAGGCAAAACTTGCAAGATGAGATGTAACACCAATGCATGTAGATACCTCTATTAGGTTCAAAAAGTAAGTAGGAGTTTAGCACAGAAGAAAAAACAGACAAAGAACATAAAAGCTACTTCAAATATTTGCAGCTCACTGTGAAGCAAGTCTGTACTGTGTAGCTTCAGGGAGCAGACCTCAGAAGGCTGGCTGGAAGCCCAAGGGAAGAAGATTTGCAGCAGAAGTCTGCGCCATTTGATTCATGCTAAGTACAGTGCCTGGCACGTGGAAATGGTGGCTGTGATTTTTGTTATCCTTATTATTACAGTGTCATGGTCATTATTTATTATTTATTAAATCTGTCTGACTGTCGGTCAAAGGAGGCACTGAGCTCCCATCCTTGGAAAGCCAAGTTCATCACCGGGGAGCCACCTGTCTGGGGTGTTTGTCAAGCTGATTCCTAACCCTTGACTTCCCTCTTTTCTCCAATCCTATAATTCTAAGAACAATGCCCTGTATGTCCTGGGTAGCGAAAGCTCTAGATGCAATTCCTGACTGAGCAGACTGTCTTTTCTAGAAAGGTTTTGCACTGTCCGCGTTAGTTGCAGCGTGCCTCCCTCATGCAGTGCCACTGAAGCATCTCTTTGATGTTGAAAATCAAAATTGCTTTGTGTGAAAGCTTCTTTAATCTTATGTAGATACAAATGCCTTGTATCTTTGGGGATATTCCAAACCACTCTTAGTATTTGAGAATTAATCTTATTAAAGAAAGCTCTGTTTAATCCCCACTGCTGTTTGCCAGAGATGTCAAATAATTCTGCACCTGTTCCGACTGCCGCTTTACCGTGCACTCTTCCTGGATTTATTGTTAAGGAAAACACATTGGCATGATCAGGCTGGACAATGGGATTCTAGCATTTGGTTGGGTGCTGCAGTTACAGTAAAGTTTATTTGTAAGTCTTACCTCAATTTCTTAATTAAAGAAAAGGAAACAAAAATAAGGGGTAGGGGACGCTTGCCTGTTGTGAAGAATAACAAATGATATAATGAAGTTGCTTCATCAGCTATCCAACTCAGCATGATTACTTATGGTAAACCCTCTGTATTGCTAAGAAAAATGGGGTTCTATTTGTAGAAGTAACTATTTGTTGTCTCTTCCCAAGTATGTAGGAAACCCCTGTCCTTGAGTAGACCTAGTCTGTAAAATATCTTTTGCATATAAATGTATATTTTAAATATATATATTAATACATACACACACACAGTCCTACCACATAACATTTCAGGTGACAGATCATGTATACAACAACAGTCCCATAAGATTATAATACCGAGATGGCCGATTAGGAGCAGCTGAGGATTGCAGCTCCCAGTGAAAGCGTGGAGGGTGAGTGGACGCCACATTCCCAGACGGATTTTTATTGCCCACAGACCAGGAGATTCCCAGGGGGAGGAGCCCCATGGGTCGCCAGCGCACCTGGTTTGGCCGGCGCGGCTGGTTTGGCTGGCGCAGCTGTTTTCGCCGGCTCGGCTGTTTTCACTGGCTCGGCTGTTTTCGCCGCCGCTGTTTGGAGCGGCGCCCCGGCGCAGCAGTTCCCCATACAAAATACGTGGGTCCAGGTGCCGTTTTAGCTGGCAATTGGAGCTCTGGGAAGGCAGAGCCGCCCATTCATTTGATTAAAAAAGGGGACTGAAACAGACAGCCAGGCCAGGAGATTTCCCAGG